>JADRCH010000121.1:5078975-5205626 GCA_019843965.1 Rhynchomys soricoides
GGGTCCCTGTTCAGACGTTGCTCGTCTGGGGTCCCTGTTCAGACGTTGCTCGTCTGGGTGAGCTGCCTCTTAGAACACTTCTCTAATAAACCTCCTGGGTTTCATAGTCAGCCTTTCACAGCAAAGCAACCGAGTAATTGGGAATGATCCGTCCTGAAGACAAGAGTGAGCCATGAGAAGCTGTTCGTAGCCCTGCTGGCCCCATTAGAGGCAGGCGGAGTGGCGCGCACCAGCCTCCTGCCTCTGCTAATGGCATGTGGGGGAAAGCTAGGGTAAGCAGGAGGATAAATCACAAGATAGCGTTTATAAACTCACTAATAAAGAATTAATGGGAACCCAATAATTACCAATTACAGAGGCAAGAGAAATAATAAAAACAATAAAATAGAAAGTGTACAAAGCAAACAATTAAGACTGTTTTATTAGAACAGTGCTTGCAACTCAGCAAGCATTAGTTCTTGCCACGTGGCTGTGTGTCATATGCATTTTGCACATTAAGAAGATGACGCCGAGGGAGTTCACCAGCTCCTCCGAGCTCTAGAACACTCATGGGCCCAAATTCAAAGCTGTAGCCACGGTCATGCTTAGGCTGCAGCGTCACTTCTCATTAAGTTCTAAATCTATGCAGGGAGCCTACCGTATGTAATTTTTTTCTAACATCATGTGACTGATTTTGGAGCTGCCAAACACTATCTTTGGGACAAACATACTGATTAAAAATGTGCTTCAAAATGCCTCTCTATTTTTTTTTTTTAACCCAGTGAGCTGAAAGATATCAATTAGAACTATTCTAGTCTACTGAGTCCTATAGATAATGTATTTAGATTCAATGGGACATCAGTGGGAAATATCTTTGGAAAGTAATTACTTTCAACACACGTGGAGTGTCTTTTAAATGCTTAAGCAACACTCTGTTTTAAATTTGCGCAACTGACATGAAGAGGCACACATATTAATTACCACACCCAACGCTTGATTGCAAATCTCTTGCCTGGAGTGAATGTTTCTAGATCAAGGGCTTAATAACAGAAATTAAGATAGTTGCAATGGGAAACCAAGGCCCCACTTCCAGACAATAGTGTCCTCAGATATCTTCAAGGGGGCTGAGGAGCAGGTATGGACCAGACCCTGCCCCTGGGTTAAGGGTGGTTGTCTTGCTTCTCCTCTTACTGACATTGACTGCTGTGCAGTGGTTAGTGCCTGCTACACCTAAGCACAATAGTGAGCTGATCAGCTGGCAGAGGTGCTTGCCCCCAACTCTGGAAACCTGAGTTTGACCTCTGGAAGTCATATGGTGAAAGGAAAGAACCAATTCAGTTAGGTTTCCCTCTGACTTCCACTGCATGCACGCACGCACACACACACACACACACACACACACACACACAAAGTATATAATAAATTAACCCAATATTTTCTAAAGCCACACAGATAGCTTGATGAATGCAACTTCCCAAGGCTTTCCACATGGCTATGCTTATTTCCTGAACTGTATCCAGCTTATGGTATCCATATCAGAGATGCCTAAGGGAGTGGTATTGTGCACTGTGTCAGACAGGTAAGAATGCACATCTGGGGACAGGGCTGCCTCCAGTGTGGTTTTTGCATGTTTTTGCAGGGTGGTATGTAGGCTCAAAATCATTTTGAATACTATATGGAAGAATGCTTCCTTTTTACTGGCAACTCATTCAAATTAAAAGTTTAAAAGAACCAAACTCCTATAGGTCGATAACCCAAGTCAAACAAAATGCAGTTGTAAGCTGTGCCTCACTTGCAGACTACCTTACGTTGGAAACAACTATGGAGTGGGAATCAGACTCGGGTCTCGGAGAAGCCTGTGTTTGCTTCACAAACTGGAGGATCTAAAATGGCTCAGCAGAAGTTCAGTAAGTTGACAGAACATAAAGTGTCTTTGGAGTATTCACAAGGAAAGTAGAGATTGAGCCCTAATGGTGGAGTTTGTTTATATTAGCAGCCAACAGGAATGCCATGTGTGTGCAAAGGGCTCTCTTAGCCCCTCAAGTATAGCAGAGCTACAGAATTCCCAGCATCTATTAGGCCCTGGGCTGTAGTGACATAGAGCACTGTGACAGATGAGCACAGAGGGAGAGAGCTCTGCCTACTTCATGGCAGCAGAGAAGCAAGGAGGGGGAAAGAGACAGGGAGAGGTTGACAGGGGGGTCAGACCTTCTTCAGTGATGGATTCATTACTCCAGCCAGGTCCTCTTCCTAACAGCTCATCCAGCTATGAAGTCATCTACAGATTGGTCCATTTGATGAAGTCAGGGCTTCATTGTCCAGGCAGCTCTTACTAGTGCCACCAGCTGGGACCAAACTATAGCAAATACAAGGACCTCTGGGAGGGCGGCACTTCATACTCAATCCACAATAGGTTCAGGAATCTTCCATCTGCTGGGATTGTACCATGAATGACATTGCCATGAGACGCATGGTTGCTACCATTCCTGGCACCAGGCAGGTTGCCTAGTTGAAAGAGCACAGCTATGAACACTGGCTATGGGGCTGACCTTGGGGTGTGAATCTTCTCAGAGGGCTAGGCACACCTAGTATTTCCCCAGGTCACCTAAATATGGTTGGAGGCTGTGGACCTGTGTCTGTCTCCCTTTATCTTCAGCATCTCCGATCTATGCGTCCTGCATCTGCATCCTAATGGACCCTGTCATTGGGTATGGATGCACTCAGAACTAAGAGTTGTCTGAAGCATTTGGTTCTGAGATGGCTTCATCTGGTCTTCTCCTGAGACACTCCACGTGGAGATGTGGGATTTAGACAACCCTGGACAGCTCTGCTTGCAGAGAGCTCTTGGAGAGGAAGCAATGCTTTTATTATTTCCTAAACACACGGCTGCTGCTGAGCTTGTGAAATAACAACAAGAAGAAATAAGACGTCCCTGCTCCCATGTGATTGTCTTGGAAAGGTGTGCGGTGTCCAGAAGTTACCTGCTGTTTATGTGGCTTTCCGTCATCTACGCATGCAAATGATCCTGCTCATCAGAAACCCTGCAGAAGGGGCAAGTAGGATGGCTCAGTGGGTAAAGGCATTTACCATCAAGTTTAATAACCTGAGTCTCTGATCCCCAGAACCCACATAAAGGAAGAAGGAGGGACCCAGTCCCACCGAGTTGTCCTTTGACCTTCACATGTGCACTGTGGCATATCAATTTGAGTAAAAATGCACAAATGCACAAAAAAATAAATAAATAAATAAAGCAAAATTTGTTTAAGAGAAGAAGAAAGGAGACCCTATATAGAATCACCAGGAGGCCTGGCTGCGAGAGACCATGAGGAACTGAGCTTTGAAATTCATGGGACAATCTGACCCTGTTCCTGGCCTCCAACAAGCACCTATAGATGGCATGAGTTCAAAAGTCAAGGCTCTGGTCTCCAGAACACAGGGAGCTCTCAGCACAGCTGCAGAACTGTCCCCCTTGGGAGCATCTAGCTTGGGGGTTATTAATGTGTCTGCTGACATGTGGCAATAAGCTTGGCTTTTTTTTTTTCCTGTTTTTAAATTTTTATGTGTATGAATGGTTTCCTGAATGTATGTCTATGTACCACATGTGTACCTGGTACCCATGGAGGCCAGAACAGGATGTTGGGTCCCTTGGAACTGGAGTTTCAGACAGTTGTGAGCCTCCATGTGGGTGCCAGGAACTGAGCTCAGTGGATCTGAACTGCTCAGATCTGCTGCCAGAAGAGCAAATGCTCTTAACCACTGAGACATCTCTCCAGCCCCAGTGAATAGAGTTTGGGCTCTGTTTTAAACTGTCATTATTTCAAGCCTGGTATATCACGTGGTACTTGAACATCAGTATAGACAGGCAGCTTGAATGTCCTGATCCCACAAATAAAGGATCATTACATTGACAGGTAAGTTCCTGCAGTATTTAATTTTAAAGAACACCCCCCCAAAGGGTTTTTGTCTGGTTGGGTTTTTTAACTCTGCTTTCCTCTTGTTTTCTGCTGTTGCTGTTTTGCTTGTTTTGAGATACAATCTCAAGTAGCTGAGCATGGAATTGAACTATCTCTTTAGCTGAGGATAACCTTATACTTCAGATCCTCCTGCATCTAGCTCCTATGTACTGGGGTTACAAGCACAGCCTACCATTCCTAGTGTGCAGTGCTGGGGATGGACCCTGAGCTATGTCCCCAGCCCCAGCCCCAGCTCCAGCCCCAGCCCCAGCTCCAGTCCAAGCCCCAGCCCCAGCCTATTGGATTTTAATTTATAAACTTCTTCAAGTAAGCTTAATGAAAAACAGAACTGAACATTATAAGCTGTGTGACCTTAGACAAGTCCCTTGCTGTCTCTGAGTTTGATTCCTCTTCTAACACCAACAATAATATCTTCACTTTCTCTAACTCACAGATTTTTTTTCAATATGTCTTGGGGTTGGTGAGATGGCTCACTGGGTAAAGGCATTTGCTACCAGGTGACAACCTCAGTGACCTACGTGGTAGAAGTTGACTGACACAGTTGACTTCCACATGATGCATGTGTAGACACGCACACAGATAAATGAGTGCAAAAACAAAAACGGGAAGAGAAGAGAAACCAGATAGCACTTAGAGAGTGAAGTCAGCCTAGGAACATGTCAAGGTCTTATTTCACATTCTTTAAAAGGGGGAAAGTGATCTTGTAGCCCACTTTTTCAAACCTACCATCTTTAAAGACAAAGCAAGAGATCTGGTCATTTTCTGTATGGATCAAGTGTCTAAGCATGAAATCGATTTGAGCCTCTGCTGTAATCTGCCCCTCGTGGCCATCGGACTCCCATCTTGTGTCTGAATGGCTCCATAGCTCATACAAATGACAGGACATCAGATAAAGCCACTGAGCCACTGGATGGGAGAGCTGCTTCCGTGCAAAAAGAAATTCTAAAGTTAGTAGAACACACAGGTTGTAATGTTCCCTCCTTCCCACAGCTCTCCATCAGACCCACGTCTTCTGGAGTGTGTGTGAGTGTGTGTGTGTGTGTGTGGAAAGGCTGAGGGGACCTCTGCTTCTTTGTGGCTGCCACAAGCCAGGGTTCCCAAGCAAGCAAGGCTTACCATCATCGAGAGCCCTGTTGGTCTTTGCCCTCCATCCCTGCAGGCCCGGTCATATGAAGAACAAAGAATTCATGTTTGAGCCTGAACTTTGGGACAGAATAATATAAACACTGTTGGATATCCAAAACAAACGCCTTTTCCCCAGGGGCCTCCAGGAAACCTAGGGCTAAATTCTGTGACCAATTTCCTACAGAGCTAAGTCTCAACTTCCCCCACACAGCCTTTTATTTATTTATTTTTTTCTTATTTACAAAATGAGAGTGCATTTTGTAAACACCTCATCTCGGAAGGTGTTTATAGGGACCAAACAGGGCTATTCTAAAAATGTTTCCGTTAGAACCCTGTCAGAATTGAAGGGAGAGAACCTTTTGTGCCCAAACTGAAAAATGTGGACAGTGTGAGTGAGGCATGGTGGTACATGAAGGTGGTACATGCCTTCAATCTTAGCACTCTGGAGGCAAAGGCAAGCTGGTCTCTGTTAGGCCAGTCCAGACTACATAGTAAGACCCTGTCCCATCTCCAGACCAGGCAATGCTGGCCTTACAGGTGCTTGTTCTACTGCTTCTGGGTTTAGTGTCGACTCTGAACTCAGGTCTAGGATTGTGAGGCGAGCGTGTCTTCCCACCAAGCCACCTCTTTCCCCAGGGAGTTATTTGCTGTTTTAAGCTTTCCTGCTTCCATGTCCCAGCAGTCATTTAGGGAGTCACCTTCCTCCCATGTTGGTATATGACATGCCTAACAGGACACAGCTGGGGACTCTCCCCTAGTCCTCATCCACTGGCTCAGGAGGCTATGCAGGGAACCCCTGCACCTCAGTGAGAGGCTGAGGCTATGCTGCCTCTCTTCTGCTGAACTTGCCTTGTGAAGAGGAGGGTTAGCACTCACTGTAAGTAAGGGAATCCAGCCAGAGGGGTGAACTGAAGGGAAGAGCCAGGTCTTTGGGCCACATCAAGTGTGCCTGAAGCCAGCAATTCCTGAGCCCAGATTATCTAGTTACATGTAAGTCCACCAAGTTATCTTTTTGTTTGAGCCAGTTGAGTCTTGTGACCTGACACAAGACAGTGACCAGGGACTTTGTGCAGCCCTAAGGGGTGGGGGCTGGGGACATGTCAAGAGAGACCCTCTTCTAAGACAGCCATGCTTTAGGGAAAGACCTGAGTCTCTATATGGTGGTGGATTTTGACTGCCAACTGACTAGATTTGTAATTTCCTGCCTTCAAAGATGTTTCCAGAGAGGATGGACCAAGGACAGATCACCTGTGGCTCAAGCTAAAAGCAGTTGTCTGTCTATATTCTGCTTCTCTCTGGGAAAATGTTTCCATTGCAGCTGTGACCATCTTCCCCTGACATAAGAGTCCAGGTTCTTTGGCCTCTAACATGGATTGAATACAAGTGATTCTCCTGGACCTTTTGGGCCTTCAGTGCCATGTTGGGACTGCTGAGGCATCTGGCTTGGTGGTCTGAGAAGCTATGGGAATCTTGGCCTTGTCAGCATGCAAACAGCAACTGTGGGACCACTCAGCCCTATCATATAAGCTGGTCTCAATCTCCGTTTTATATACATACACATATACATATACAGGCATAATTCTATCTTCTGAACCTTCCTGGTATACACTACCTTGAGTGGAATAGCCACAGGATTATTCTACCAGGAAATGATACCCTTTCTACTGAGCAAATTCCATTATACTCTATAGTCAACCCCTCTAGTGTGAGGAGTTGGCCAGATATGGGAACACAGGTAGCTGTGTGCAGGACCTTCCTGTATCATTTCAGCTAACTCAGCTACCAGGAATCATGGCTGTCTCCTCATCTCTGTACACACAGCACACTTCGATTATCTCAAGGAAACTTTCATTAGCAACCAATGACCTAGGAATTGTGTAATCTTTTCACAGAGAGAGGTTTCTCCATCACCAATACTAACTGTCCAACATGGCTCCAAGACAATGCTTTTGGGGTAATGAGAGAGCATGGCCTGCAGAGACAGGGGAAGATAGGAGTTGCTAATCCTAGATGGGGTAAATTAGCTCTGTGCATCATCCCACGGTGCCAACCACACCCAGATACCACCCAAGCCCCACCACTGGCTGAACTCTTGGTCCCTGGAGGCTGTGGGTTTTCAACAAACCACTGATCCAGTGCCCAGCCATCTGTTCATTTCTCCAGCACGTGGTCCTGACTTCCTGGAGACATTAAAGCAAGGTCTTCCTTTCTAGGATGAGATCTAACATTACACACCAACCCTCTATAAGCAGGCCTAAAGCAGTTCCAGGAACAGAATAGAATTCCTGGGCAAGTAGTACAACCTAACCAAATGGGAGTGCAGAGAGACCCATGAGCAGGCTATAACTCATGGGCCCTTCTAACTCTGGTCACTTGACCTGGAAAGGCCCTTCAGGGTCACCATGGCTGGTTCCCCAGCATGTGTATGCAAGAAAACACATTGTGATGCTCCCATCAATAGCTGGAGGGAAGAGAAAAAAAGCCAACTGCTCATTTAGTAAGGCTGATAAATCATGAGAGAACATTGACAGCCTTGCTAATTTAGATGAGCTACTTCCTCCTTCAGCTTGGTCCCAGTTTGGACTCTGCTCGTGCCAAAGCAGAAGAATTAAAGATTTGTTAAGAGACAACTCATTCTGAGAGTAATGAGATGGCACAGGTTGGGAGTGGGACTGTTAAGAAGAATTTTTAAGACGTAAACTAATTTTGCTGAGATCCAGAGAATTGGGGCATAATGGTCAGTTGGTTCTCTACATCGTTTCCTAATAAAGAAAAGTGTTGGGTGACAACGAGACAAAGAGACAGAAATAAGTGGTTCTAACGTCACAGATAATTAACTCCAAAGACTTGCCAATGGCACATTAATATGCTGGAGCAAACAACTTCACAAAGCTTCAGTGCTTAAAGAGAGGAGACCATTTCAAAGGTTGCTAAAAAGTAGACACTCCTGCTTTGGGGGCTAAGAAAGGAAGGAAGATGACAAACGTCAATCTTAACTTTTGTTGGATGCTCAAGAGAGTTGCAACTTCTGTACAAGGATGAGGACTTGGCAGGACCCATTGAGTGTCCCCATCTCCCCTGTCTCCTAGACCTTGAGGGGTTGGGTCATAATGACAGGACCTGGGGAAGGGTTGATCTCAAGGTCCTTGTTAGTCTGCAGTGGTTCATACCTTTGGGGGAATTGTGCTGGTTAACTGTAACAGTCAACGTGACACAACCTAGAATGACCCAGGAAGAGTGTATCAACTGAGGAATTATTTAGATCTGATTGTCCTGTGGTAATATCTCCTGTAGGAGTTGTACTGATTGTTAATTAATCCAGCCCACTGTGGGCAACACCATTCCCTAGACTGGACCCTGAACTGTGTACGAGTGAAGAAAACTTCCTGAGTGAGCAAGCAGGTGATAGGGGTGCATTGTTTCTCTCTGTTCTTGACTATGGAAGTGGTGTGACCAGCTGTCCCAAGGTTCTGATGATGTGACTCCCCTACAATTGTAACAGTAATCTGGAATTGTAAACCAAATAAACCTCTTTCCCCCTATTAGTTCTTTGGGCTAAGATATTTTGTCACAGAAACAGAAATGAAAGTAGGACAGAAATCATTATCTATTTGACAATGCGACTACCTGTGAGCTCTAGATAGATATCCTTGGTCCAGGGCCAAGTATTGTGATGGTAATTCTCAAGGATATGCTCTATGAGTGCAGTATTTAAGAGATGGTTGTAGAGTGTGGAGGAACTGTGAGATGGTTCAGCAGGCAGCTTTGCTGATGATCTGAGTTCAGTCAACAGAATCCACATGGAAGGAGAGAACCAACCCCTGCAATTTGTCCTCTGACCTCCATAGGCTGTGGCAAGTGCAGGGGTGTGCATGTGCGTGCACACACACACACACAATTATGCAAACACAAACAAAAAAAGCCTGAGTGTAGAACCCCCTGCCCTTGAATAGATACCCTAGAAGCAGGCTTGCCCATTTCCCATCTGCCTTAGGGCATCTGGGTACAACTCTAGCTGCTGAAACAAAAGTCAGTGTGCCGCACAAAAAGCCAATCTGCCCAGTCAGCACTGTAAAGAGGCAGGTCTCATTCACTTTCAAATTCTTTGAGACCAGCACGTGTGTAAGAATAAATAATGTTCCAGGGTTGGGGAGTGAAGGGTTGGGGTGAGGGGAACTCCTCACTTAGCCTTGGATGAAGTCTAGAACTGAAAAGGTCTCATTGCTCCAAGCACCATCAACTCTGGTTGTTTTAAGTTCCCTTCATTTCTGGCCATTAAAGAAGTTAGCCCCCATCCCCCAAGGGGGGAAAAAAAAAAACCCTGGGAGTTCATTCATCTGTTTCAGCCCAGAGTCAGCTACTTCACATTAGACTAAGACACATTATGCAGGCAACTGAGAGATCCAGAAAACATCTGCTAAAAAAAAATCAGAATTAATGGTAAACTCCACAAGGATCTTGATATCTGAAGTTCCCCCAGATGCAGAGACCGATAAAGGGGCCATCAGAGGCAGCTGTTGACTGGGAATGGATTCCAGGGGTTTTCAGGAAGCCAGGGTTCCAGTTTACAGCTCAATGAATGCAGGCAGGCCCTGTTTAGTTGGGGGATTTGCATTGCTAAGCAGTCTAAGTCCCCAGAGCCACCCAGGCTAAGGGTGACAGTCTCTCCCTCCTTTCCTCTCCTTTGGCAGCCTTGTCCTCCCAGCCTCCCTATTGTCTTACTGGAAAGCCAGGCCCCCCAGCTGGCTAAGGCTGGAACATAGTAAGTGAACCATTCTTGGGAGTGCCAGTAATATAACATGACACCCCCATGCCCAGCTCTAAACTCAAGCCCCTAATCACAGCACAATCACAGACATCTGGAATAGCTTACAGATCACCTTCTGCCCTTCAGAGATAGCTGACAAGGGCTGAATTATCCAAGCCACTGTCTCCACACTCGAGAGTGCTCCCACAGCTGTAATTCAAAGAGATGGGATCAGTCAGAGAAAGTGCTGGTGTGAGTAGATGGGCTCTGGCAGGTACAATCAGCACCTGCCCTCTGAGTGGACATGGGAGTGTCTCAGAAGGACCAAGGTTGGCAACTCTTCACTGTGAAGTATCAGAAAAGGTTGAAATTAAATTTCAGATGTCTGGAGAGGGATGTAAAAAGAACTGAGCTGAAGCTAGGAAGACAGCTCAGTGGGTAGAAGGCTTGCTGTAGGGAAGCAAGGCCTGTGTTCAGATCCCCATTATCCACATAAAATGTAGAACAGAGTGCTGTGAGTCTGTAATTCCAGCTCTGCTGGACAGGTGGAGATAGAAGGCCATGGAGCTTAGTGGCCAGTTGGCCTCTAAGGAGGACACATGTCCTGGCCTAGAGACACCCTTGGTCTTGTTCTATCCCAGTCTTCACTATTGTAGAGTTCCAGGCTCAGCAAAGGAGATGCCTAACATTCACCCCCAACCTCCAGATGTACATGCTTACACACACACAGGCATGAGCACACACAAACATGCATACACACACACACACACACACACACACTAGTGTTTTTAGTTGTCTGGGGAAAGATGTAAAAATTCTTGTTCTGGAAAGCAGACAAAATGTAGCCATGGCAGTTCCCCTGTGCAGCCAGCACAGGTGGGCTCTGAACACTGCGTTCAAGGGCAGTCCAGGGCTCTCATGAAAAGCAACAGTTTTGCTTCTCTAAGGAGGACAGGTGTCCTGACCTGGAGACACCCTGTGGTCTTGTTGTCCTACCTCTATCTTTACTATTGTAAGAGAGTCATTACCACTAGCCTAACTTCATGAGAGGCAAGTGGCACTCTCAACTTCTTTGAGTCCAGCATGTGTACAAGAATGAGCAATGCTCCAGTGTTGAGCAGTAAAGGGTTGGGGTGTAGGGAATGCCTCACTTAGCCTCAGTTGAGGCTAGCTATGTAGGCTTGGTAGACAGTGGTATGTGCTATATCCCTTAATGGGGATGAATCAAGATCAGACAAACTTAAACAGCCACCACTGATAAGTGTGGGGTGCAATAGAGAGTCTGGGGTGAGTGGTTGGGCAGAGTCTTCGTTGCCATTGGCAACGTGGAAAGGAAGGACTTGTGTCTCATGTATAAGATGCTGTCTGCTCGGCTGAAGGTCAAGAAGATAAAGAATTCTCTGAAACTTCATAATGAGTAAGTTAGCATTATTGTGCCCACATCACAGTTCCAAGGCAGGCTCAGCCCTGGTGCATGGCCACTGAGGAAGTTCTCCCCTTGCTGGGATCCACTAGAGCAGGACTTGCAAAGGCACCAAGTGCAGTGAAAGCCATGAACACTAACACAGCAAAGTTAAATTTGTTTCATCCAGTGGGAAGTTGATTTGGGGAAACACTGCCTATTATCTTCCCTGCCGAGAGTGTATTTAACACAAAAGCTGGAGAGATTCTGTAGTCCAAACAAACTCAACTGCAGCCATGCAGCTCATAGGGTTCTTAGAGTTTCTGAGGGCACTGTGCCCCAGCACCACTGCATTTAAGCACCACAAACCAGGAGGCTTCAAAGGTAGGAAGTCATCTTTCTCACAGTTCTGAAAATCAGAAGACCAAATCAAAGGAAGGGTTGGCCAGACCATTCATGATCCCCTCTGAAGGCACTAGGGAATAGTCCCCCCCCCCAACCTCCTGCCAACAATGCCCTATTCTATCTTCACATGGCACTCCCTGTCTATGTCGGTAGATGATGTTCCCACTGCCATGAAGGGGACTAAAAACTGATCCAGTATGATTTTATCTATCTTGGTATCTCTATTGTCTATAGAGACCTTATTAAGTAGGTCTCTATTTAATAGAAGGTCATGTTCACAAATTCTGGCTTAGTACTTCACTATACTATTTTTTTAGTCTGTATTTTTCTTTGAGAACAGAGTCTTGAAATATGGCTGCACATTCAGCCCATGACACCAAGCTTATATGAACCTAAAACCCTTTCATCAATGCATCACCCAGGAACATATAACATTACCAGAGATGGCAATGCACACTGAAGAACTAATGGTTTTTTTTAAAACTTGTAGTAACCATTCAGAATATCTATTTTAAGTTATCTTTTTAAAACCCAAAGGTCTTGGGTCCTCATTAGTATATCATGGAAATGAGACCAGGGTTCAAAAGGGCAACTTGTGCTAAATTCAAGACATAATTATCATCACAAGGTCCTATGCAGGCCAATGGGAGAGAGACGTCATCAGCCAGCTTACTCAGCTATGAACTGGGAAAGCTACAATAGCAAACAGCCAGGCAAGACACATGTGCAACAGTGGCTTGAACGTTAGGGGGCTTACCAACCACCTTACGATGTGAGTTATGGCCTATTCCAAAGGAGAAGCTATGTGGCTGGTATTATAAATCCAGCCAAGAAGCTATGTCTGGGGAGCTCATAGGCCCCAGGGGTCAACTTCCTACTGCTCTGTTGTTAAATGGACACAATATCAAACTGTCTTTAGCTTCCCAATGGGTAGAATCAAGATGTAATTGTTCCTCTATACCCACAGATTGATGACACTCTCAGCCCTCACCAGAGAAGTTTGCTTGTGCAGTGGACAGTGTTTAACAAATAAGTTCATAACTGGTCAAATTCAGAGAATACATGACTATGGGGTGCTCAGTTATGCCATAGGTCTTGTGCCCAAGGCTTAGGAAACATCAAGAAAGAGAAGCAGAAATATTTTAAGAACCAGCAGTCAGAAAGGACCGGACACTACAGGACCAGTGCACTTGAACTCATCTCAGTCGTAGCTGCCTACCTGAGGTCATGCGGGTAAGGGCCAGCATGGAGGGGAGGGGCTCACTACCTCCCACCCCTAGCTCAGGAACTACTGACAGCCGATGGCTGCTAACGGAGAAAGAGTCATTTTTCTTTAAGGGTGTGACATCTGACAGGTTGCCTTTACCTCAGCAGATGCTGTCAGATGCATGTGCAAATAAGCAGCACAAATTGAACACAACAGTTTATGAAAAAAAAAAAAGACATCAAGTTGAGGGGGGTAGAGGCAGGGATAGGTCTGGAAGGGGCTGGAGGAATAGGCGTGAATACATTGCATGCACAAATGAAGTTCTCAAATATAATAATATTCTATTAAAAGGGAACTATATTAAATGAATTATGGGTCCTGGCCTAGGATTGTGGGGAAGTTGGAGAGGAATAGAAGAGGTTTCAGATTTCGGGTGATGAGTAGGGTGGATTAGCAACGAGAGCTAAACACTTCAGGAAAGAGTTAGATGCTATGAAGTAGAGATGACTTGGGATGAAGCCCAAAGCACACAGGCTGCAGGAGCACCGAATAAAGTCACAGGCCATCTCCTCCCTGGTCCATGCCCCTCTGTGATTCAGTCTAGACTCCACCATCTCCCAGACTACCGGCGGTCTCTCTCAGGCCTCGCCACACAGACTTAGTCAAGCACTTCCAAAAGTCATAGCAGGGGATTGCCCTGGGTCAGGTGTTTGAGACATTAAACCTCAGGCAGAGCTGGTGTCTGTGGGTCAGGTGTAGAAATGAAACCAAACACACCTACATGGAAAATTCTTTTAGATTCCATCATCAGGAGGCTACCATTTTAGACTCAAAGTCTCTCTTGAGCACCCTGGACCCTCCTGGGCTTGGAGAAATGAGCATGGCTGATCCCTTCTGTTCCAGGTCAAGTTGGAAGAGCATGCGGGCTGCTAGACAATAATGACCTATTTGTGTTGATAGGAATAATTCAGTGAAACTTCTACAGCACCTCTATTACTTTTTTAAAAATATGGTTCAGAAGATCAACCCAACCTATGGCAGTGGCTTCTCAGGTCTCCAAAAACCTGGAAATATTCAAGGCCCCAATCTCTCTTTCTCACTGGTATGTGACAAGCACTGATATCAAGCTATTTTAACCATTTGACATTTACATGTAAAAACAAGCAAAAAACAAATCTAAGGAAGACATCATTCACAATAGGAGAAAACTAAGTCTGTGATGTCAGGAGAGACCTGCTAATAACAGCCCAAAGAGCATGTCCTGGGTCAGTCACTGTGGAATCTGATGTGGGAGCAGAGCTGTAAATGAAGACAGAATAGCCCACGCATGTCTATTCCCTTCCTGGCACACTCAACTTCAGCCTTTGAGGAATTCTAAGCCCTGTAAGTTCCAAAGTTTTTAGATTTTTTTTGTCTTTGAAAAGAAAAACACAGGGCTGCCCCATAACTCCAGCCTAATCAAAGACGTTTTCAACATACAGACAGTAAGATTACAAAAAGGTTAAGTTTATATGTGATTCCTTCATGCAAATTAACTGCAGACATTGTCAGTGAGAGGATAGCTTATTATTCAAAGCCACACAGTTCGTGCCAACGTCTACCTTCATTACAGCTACTTCTCACCAGCTGACAGTCACTGTTCCCATTGGGAACATAATTTTCAAAAACAGCTTCCCCCAATCTACCTTCATTCAATTTAATTCAGTATCAATATCCAAAGAATGCGGTTTGCCTTGTTAAAGTGGTCCCGCAGCCACTGCACACTGAGCACACAGAAACCAGAAAGTTCACGCTAGAATCAGACTACCCAGGTCTTCTGGATTTATGGTTTCAGAAGCCCAGATAGCAGTCATTTGGTGTCTGGTGTGGACATTATCAAGCTCTTAAGTGGCATGCCAGTATCGTGGTTATCCAAGCTTCTCATTATGGTCCAAGCATGGATGCTAACTAACCAGAAGGAAGGCTTATGATTGACTTAGGAGCAAGGGTGTTTTCCTACCCCAGCACTATTCTTCTTGGAGACAGTTCAGTGGAGAAGAGTGTGGTTAAGGCCAGAAATCAAAGCCGACATGCCAGACTGAGAACACACCATGGCTTCCGACTTTATTTGCTCCCTTCTGTCCCGACAATAAAGAGATGATTCCACAAATCGCATAAAAGACATTCTCTCGTTAGAGACTAGTTGTTACTGAAAGTAAATAAAAGAAATTTCCGTTAGATGATTCTGAAATTGCCATCCATACATGGTTGCCTCTGAGACCAGAAAACAAATGTGCCAGAGGAAGGCTGGCAGGGAAAATGGAACATTGTGGAATTGTTTTCAAAGGGGAAATTAATTGGTTACTTCTATTCTGGCTTAGCCGAAGCTGTAAAAATCTAATCAGAAGCATTTTTCATAGTAGCTTTGCCTGCCCAACGATGAAACAGACTCCCCAAATTCTAAACCATTTTTTGTTTGATTGTTTTGTTGTGATTATCATTAATGATTTCTTCTGCTTGAAACCAAATGACTTAAAACATCACCCCCAAATGAGGGTCTCCTTCAAAGACCATGTGTATGGTCATGAGTGAGCCAGGCCCCTGGAGCTGCCTCTGACCTTTGAAGGTACAAACCTTGCTCTCACAGGCAAACCCATTCCTTAAGTTCTTGTGTCTCTTGAGCTAAGAAGCAAACTGCTAGCGTGTAGGAAAGCATGGCATTTCAAAGAACAAGCTGCCCATAGACTGATGTTCATCTTAGATTCAGCCAAACTGCTTACATAATGTCAGCGACGGGAATGATAGAAATGTAAGTCATTTTCCCTACCTTCTCTCCTTGTGACTTCAAAGCCTCTGGTTTCCTGTAAGAAAAGAGAGATGTGGTTTTGAAGAATAATTCATAGGTACAGAAGGTACAGATACTTGCAAACAACTCCCGTCTTTTTAGTTGTATTTTCTCCAAATGGTGAATCAAATAGTAAGGTCAGCAATGTTGGTTGTGTCTTCTAACCTCACACAGCATGGGTCAATGCACACACACACACACACACACACACACACACACATAAATGTAAACAACTTTTATAACTTTGGGGACTTAGATTTTAAACTACATTATTGGGGCTGGAGAGATCAAGAGTATACATTGGTTTTCAGAGGACCACAGTACCTATACAGGGCAGTTCACCTGTAACTCCAGCTCCAAGAGATCCGACACTCTCTTTTGGCCTCCTATGGCAATTGCACTTATATGGACATACCTACCAATGCCCAACACATACATACACATAGCCAAAAATAAAATAATTAAACCTACATTGCTGGGCTGGAAAGATGGCTCAGTGGTTAAGAGCATTGACTATTCTTCCAGAGGTCCTGAGTTCAATTCCCAACAACCACATGATGGCTCACAACCATCTGTAATGAGATCTGATTCCCTCTTCTGGTATGTCTCAGCGACAGTGTACTCATATACATAAAATAAAAAAATATTTAAAAAATACATTGCTAGTCATACAATGTCTTCTTTATGTGTGACTTGGGCCAGTCACAAGTATTAAAAAGGACTCTGTCCCAGGGTATGGTCCTATGCTTTGCCTCATCTCAATGTGCTCACAATAGCTCCAGAAAAAACATGTCTTGCAGTGCCTGACCACAGCTAATTGATAGTTAAGGCTCATGAACAATTTGGATAGTGAGTCTAGGTCACTGGGCTAAATTAAGCACTTTGCTTTCCTAATCTAATCTCAAGACTATTTTTGATGCCAGCTCTGTGCAGTACAGTAAGTAAACTATTTCAGAAACTACCCAGGTACCACAGGATGTCTGCATTAATATTCAGTTGAACAAGGAGCTTCAGAAGAAATACACATTACTGAGAAATCAAAGGGCAATTTGCCTTGATAAATGTCAGCATTTTGAATTCAGCTAGAAACAAGGAAAATTATTTTTTAAGAGAATCTTTGAACATGGTGCTGAATAATGGGCAAATTTTCAGGCAGGGGGAATGGAGGGAGAGAACATCAGGATGAAAGGATGAGAGGGTAGGAGATAGCATACTGAGTGAGTATCCAGTAGGCTCAGGGGATGAGTGAGTATCCAGTAGGCTCAGGGGGAGGAGGAAGGCCCCGGTGAGAAGAGTTGGGGGGGGGGGGGGTTGGAAAGATACACTATGGCTTCATAAACTGATGTGAAGAATCTATAACTCACCATAAACGACCAGTTTAAGATGAAAACCACAAAGACTGAGATAAACTGGAACTTCGTACTGTCTAGTAAAAAGAAACAACAAATGTGGACCTCCCCCTCCTCCTACCAAGATCACTCAACTGCACAGCTCAGTAGGCAGTAGCATGGTCTTTCCCTTCCCAGCATCCTCCGGTGGTCGGGAAAGGGCAGCAACAACAGAGGTGAAAAACAAGACGCCACACTGGAACGTTTTTCCTGTCTATGATGGTTAGTTTAAAACATCATCTCCTCATACCCAGAGTCACCTGGGAAGAGAGTCACACTTGAGGAATGAGCTAGCTCATTTGGCCTTCGGGCCTGTGCATTGGGGACTGTCTTGATGTTTAATTGATAAGGAAAGGGCCCAGCCTGTTGTGGGTGACACTGTTCTTTATGAAGGGGATTCTGACCTACACAGGGTGAAGAAAGCTAGCTGAGCATAAGCAGCAGGCAGACAAGGGTATGTTGTGTCCTTTTCCTCTCTGCTCTTGACTGTGGCTATCATGGGACTAGCTGCTTGCATTCTTGCTTCTAGTTCTTTTCACTGATAGACTGTAATCTGCAAATGTAGTCCAATAAACCCCTTTCTTACTAATTTGCTATAGGATAGGATGTTTTATACAGCAACAGAGATTAATCCAGGCCCCTCAAATGATTTTTCTCGTGAGTAAAAAGCCCCAACATGGACCAGTGGGAAACCTGTGCCACACAAGGTGGGTAAACTAACAGAAACACAGCACTCAGCAGTGTTGGACCTACTGACACTAGGAAACAAACAAGCATCCTGAATGCTGGACCCTGTAAGGATTATGTGGGCCAGGGTTCAGAGAAGTGACACAGAGACAGAAATGGTGATATAAGGTGTATATACCCAAAGAAAAGCCCTATTCTCCCAAACTGTTCCTCAGCAGCTTGTTCCTGGCCCTGGCAACTCCGCCCCCTACAAACCACCACATGTAGGATTGTGAATGAAGAGGTGGCTATAGTCAGCTCTTATGCTACTGGGAAAGCCTTTACAAATTTGTTATTGTGCATACATAAAGCATATGCATTAAGGAAAGCAGATGTCAAATAATATGGCACGTCTAATCATTTCTTCAAGTATATATTTGCTTCTTTTAGGAGTAGTAAGGGCTGGGGAGTTGGCTCAGTGGATAAAGTACTTGCCACACAAACATGGGGACCTGAGCTTGGATCCCCAGATCCTATGAGAAGTCAGACATGGTAGCATGCGTTACATATATTTTTTGGATGAAATCATAGCACAGCACATGTGTGGTGGTCACAGATTAACTTGCAGGAGTCTGTTCTCTCCTTCCACAAATGTGGATCTGGGGATGGAACTCAGACTGTCAGGCTTAGCGGTAAGGACCTTACCCACTGAGCCAACTCACTGGCCAGCAACTAACTCTTATATTGATGTTCAAACCAGCCACTTGACTAAACTTCCTATTGTTTGTGACAGTTCCCATTGATTCTTTTGGGATTCTTTTTTGCAGCTCTTAGGAATTGCTGTGGCTTCATAGCGAAACTGCTGTGGTTTCATAATGAAAAGCAGCTCCGACTCATAGATTTGTAACCTGCAAGTGACAACAATCTTCTGTCTTTAAGGTCTGTTTTCAGTTCTACCATCTTTGCCTTGTTGTTAACTTCTTCCTAAACTTGATATTAAATTCTGCACGATGGGCACAATGGCACGTGCTTGGAATCTCAGGACTTGGGAGACTGAGGCAGGAGGATTACCACAAGTTTGAGGCCAGACTGAGGTATGGCATGAGATTCTGGCCCTACCTGATAAAATAACAAAAGGGTGCAGACAGAGTGGGCACTTTTAGCTCGTTTCCAACTCCTAAGAGAGACCCTTCAGTGTCTCTCTATTGGAGAAGCGAGTCTTTGGCAGAGGTATGTTAACTACACTAATGTGATCAATACACATTTCATAAATAATGTGCTGGGTAAAGCCGCCTGCCCCCTTACTCACTTATTTACTGTTTCCTGTTGTTGTGGGAAGATTGGAATGGAGCCAGTATCTGTTCCATTCTTGCAGCCTGGGTACTGTAAAAGAACAGGTGCTTGATACATATTTGTTGAATAAAAAATAAAATAAAATACATATGTCTTGAATTTTATCAAGTGCTACTTCTGAATTTATGCAGATAATTATTTTTTTCCTTAGCTTTATTAGCAGGATGGCTTATAAAGTAGATTTTATTATCTTTCTGGAATAAGCTTTTCTAAATCATGATGTACTTTTAAAACCATGAACTTGGGGGCTAGAGAGATGGCTCAGCTGTTAAGAGCACTTGCTGCTTTTTCAGAGGATCAAGATTCAGTTCCAACACTCACATGGAGTAGATCACAAACCATCTATATCTCCAGTCCCAGGGAATCTGAGGCACTCTTCTGGCTTCTACAGCCATTGTCCACACATGGTGCAAACATATACATATAGGCAAACACCCATGCACATATAATTAAAATATGTAAATATTTTAATATAATCTTGAATATTGTATTTTGTGATTTTTAAGTATGTTTATAGTGATTCATCTATGATTTTATATTTATATTCATCAGTGAGGTTGGAGTAACTATTTATAGATTTAGGAAATTAAAAGACTTCTAGCTTTTTGTAATGAATTTAGAAATTTTTCTATGACCATGGCTTGATATGGTTTAAATAAAAGCAGAAGAGACTGGCTTGTGGCCCACACTGGTCATCTTAGCTTATGGGAGAGAGGAGAACAGGGTGAAAGCTTCAGCCCCAGCATCGGCTATAAAGGGAGACCTTGTTTCAATTTTCAATAAATATGAGGTGGAAGTGAGATTACCTGATGTTTTAAGATTTCTCACTTATAATTTTTCTGTTAGTGATTAAACTGAGAGAAGAAATTAAACTTGTCTAGCGTCTGTCATTTTGGTCAGTGGCCAGTTGATATTAAAATCCCTAAACCTCACTCCAAAGCTGATGGTGGAGCCAGCCTGGGAGATTAGAAGCTCTTTCTGGCTCACAGCAGCTTGTAAACAGCTCCTCAGCAAGGTGGCTGATGGGAGAGACACACTCAAGTTTACTATTGGACAGACAAGGCTGGGAAACACCTAGAGAGTCTTCTTATTGGAGCAGGTGAGAATATACACATTGGTGCTGAGCCAGTAGCAGTCCAGGGGTGTGCTGGAGAAAGGACTAAGAGGAAAGAATGGAAAAGAGGGGACATAGGGCTGGGGGGGTGGGTGTGGGAGCTGGACAGGATGGGGGGGAGCTGGCACAGAAGGGAAGGGCAGTGTGGCCTCAGCTGGTATGGGAACTGTGCAGTGGTGTGCCAACAATTGGGAAGTGTTCTATGATTCTCAAAGTTAAAATGTTGTAACAGGGAGCCATTGTAAGGAGGCTGTGCCTGGACATGCTGCTTTGGGAAGCAGGAATCTCCACACACACACACACACCCCTTTCTCTGGAATGCATAACAGATAGTGCCATGCTATCAGGGCTGGTGTCCCCATTCTGACCCAATGAGTTCAGCTAACCTAGATAAGTGTCAGGGTATATTGCTCTACAAACATTCTACCTCTGCTCACACTTCAGCAAATACTTTTAACTCAAAGAGATAAAAACTCTACCTCAATGATCAGGTAGGCATGGCTAAAAGAGAGGCCTGAAGGCCCACTCCTGGATATCCACCTATGCTATAGCAGAGATAAAGTAAACCACACCAATAAGACCCTGCAGCAAAAGTAGTTTCCAGAACACTTCAGACCATAGAGTACTGAGTGTACCCCATAAATTCTACTGTCCATAACAATTCCCCAGATGTAGAAGGATCCCACGCTCTCACACTTATGGAGAAAGCAGACACTAAGGCTCTGCCATAGCATGCACTGTGCCAGATATACCAATCCTCACAAAAGAAATAACAGGGGAACTATACTACAAAATTCAACTAAAAATACATTCAACACATCACAGCAAGTTGATGTCCAAAGACACCACACCAAGAGAAGGCTATTCCATAAATCTCTAATACAAAATTAGAGGACATTCCTCCCCTAAATCTCAACATAGAAACATGGAAGGCCAAGGCAACATGACTTATCCCCAAAGTCATAATTCTTTAACAAATAACCACCAAGATACTGAAGTAGATGAAATGCCAGATAAAGAATTCAAAAGAATGGCTTTTAAAAAAAATCTTTAAATTTCAAGAAAATACAAGGAAACAGCTGGAAAAATTAAGGAATACAATGTAGAATAATAATGGGTCATTCAATAAAGGGAGGCGCTGACAAATAGAAATCTTATAAATAGAAAGATCATTGAGTCAAATAAAAAACTCACTCAAAGCCAGTAAATGAGATTAAGCAGAAAAGAGGGTTTTAGAATTTGAAAACAAAGTTGAGAAATGAAGATTTTCAAACAATAATTAAGAGAAAATAAAATAAATTATAAGCAGACATATAAGAACTTATGACATAATTAAAAGAGCAAACTAATTTTTTGGTATATTAAAAGTGACATGGAACACACTAAAGCCATACAAATATATATTTATAAAATAATAACAGACATTTCCCCAAATCTTGAGAAGGATATGAACATCTAAGTATAGGAGGTATTTAGACCCACAACAGACACACCAGAGTACACAACAAAGAATGCACACTGAAAACTGCAAGAAATAATAAGAAACAACACAACAGACTACATAGGCAAACCCATCAGAATAAATGTAGATTTTCAACACAAACTCTTAAGGATGGGAGCACATGGAACAATTTACACCAAATCCTGAAAGAAAACAACTTCTTAACTACATTACTATAGGATGCAAAGTTGTTCTCTGAGCTGAACAAGAAATAAAGATGTGCCAATATAAGTATAATAAAAAGGAATTTGTAATCAGTAAGCCAATGTTATAGGGAAAACTTAATGGAATTTAATATACACAAAAGAAAGAATAAAACTAACCACTATTACACAGAAAAAAAAACTCTAGTAGAAGCAGAGACCAGCAAGATAATATTAAGGGAAAAAATCCAAAATCAGAAAAATGATAAAGGAAAGGAATTAGGATGTATCTTTGCTTTATCTCTCTGAATATAAGTGACCTCAATTAAAATACACTAACTCGATGTCTAGATTTTAAAAGACAAGATTCAGTTGTTTGCTGAATGCAAGAAACACACTTCGCTGGCAAAGACATATACAGACAGTTAAAGGGATGGGAAATCCTAAGCTTGGAGGAGAGGAGCAATTCCTATGCTTCTATACCACTGCTTAGTTAGGGTTTTATTGCTGTGAACAGACACCATGACCAAAGCAACTCTCATAAAGACAACATTTAATTGGAGCTAGCTTACAGGTTCAGAGATTCAGTCCACGATCATGACAGCATCAAGGCAGGAGGAGCTGAGAGTTCTACATCTTCATCTGAAGGCTGCTTCCAGGCAGCTAGGATGAGGGTCTTCGAGCCCACACCCAGAGTGACACACCTATTCCAACAGGGCCACATCTTCTAATAGTTCCACTCCCTGGGCCTAGCACATACAAACCACCACATCCACAAAGAACACTCCAAGCCAAAATTGATAAAGCAGACATCAAGAAAGAATAATGATTATAAATATATATGCCTTGAATGTTGTTATACCAAATTACAGAACACAAACACTACCAGACAAAAGACAAAGGTTTAGACAGACATCTATACACTAATAGTGGGTAACTTTACATCTCTTCTCTCACCAATGATGAGTCATTCAGCTAGTAATCAACAATGAAGACTTCAGAGTTGACTCACTATATATCAACTAGAGTTAACAGACATCTATAGAAAGCTCTATCCAGCACTTACAAAATATAACTTCTTTCAGTAGCACATGGAACTTTCTTCAAAACAGATTATATTCCAGAGCCAGTATGTCCAGACTGTAGTTCATGGACCATGTGCAACACATGTGGACAAGTATATGAATGTGCCCCAACATTGAATACTGAAATATTATGAGACATTTTTGAAGCTTTTTGTAACCTGATTGCTCATCCTTGAGCATGAACTTCATAGATTGCAATGTCATATTGCTGTGTCAAAAGTTTAGATACTTCTTCAGTCATTAAAATTAGATTTAAATATAAAAAATGGAATAGTTTCTTGTGCCTTATGAGATAATAGGATAATACTAGATTTCAACCACCAGAGAAATTAATATATATATGTGTGTGTATATATAAACATATATGAACATATGGCATAAATATGGCATATACAGAGACATATATGGCAATCAGTAGGACACTGAAGAAATGGAGGAAGATAATTTTTTCTAGATTCTAATAAAAATAGAAATATGTCAAAATCTGAGAGATACAATGAAGGTCATTCTAAGAAGTAAGTTTACATAATTTAAGAATGCCTAAATGAAAACAAATTCAGAAATTTTGTTATGTAATGATATACCTCAAAATATTTGAAAAACAAAAATAAGCTAAACCTCAAGCAAGTAGAAAAAATAATAAAAATTAGCGCTGAAACCAATTAAATGAATTCTGAAAGATTAAAAATAAAGGATCAATGACAAAAGACATTGTTCTCCAAAGATAGACAATATTGACAAATGCTCAGCCACACTAGCCAAAGGAAAGGTAAAGAAGACTGGAATTAATAGAATTGGGGGTCAAACAGGAGATACATACAAACCAAATTCAACAACATGTTAAAAATATCACATATCACAATCAAAGTTATTCTTGAAATATTGGGTTGGTTCAACGTGGGTAAATCAACAGATATAAAATTAATCAATAACAAAAATCATGTGACCAATTCAATAGATTCAGAAAAAAGATTTTCCTTGACAAAATTCAATATACCTTTAAGAAACTAGGTAGAGATGGATCATGCCTATACCAGGAAAAGGACATATATAACTAATCTGCAACCAACACCATATTGAATAGTTACAAATGTAAAATATTTCTCTAATCTGGTCAATGATGATACATACCTTTAATCCCATCACTTGGGAGTCAAAGGCAGGCAGATCACCGAGTTTGAAGCTAGCCTAGTTTACAGAGTGAATTCTAGGACAGCCAGGGCTACACAGAGAAACCTTGTCTCAAAAAAACAAAAACAAACAACTGAAAAATATTTCTCTAAAATCAGAAACTAAATAGTGTACACTCTCACCACAATTATTCAATCTACTACTTTTAGTACTAGGTATTTTGGCTTGAGCAGTGAGGCAAGAACACTAAAAGAGATGTGAACAGAAAGGGAAGACAAGCCATCCCAATTTGCAAACAACGTGATCCAATACTTTCAGGACCCTAAGGACTCCACTAAAAACTCTTAGACTTGTTAAACAAATCCAGCAAAGTAGCATGACCCAAAGGTAACACACAAAATCAGTAGCTTTTAACCAACAAGGAAAGACATTCAAAAACAATCACTTTCATAAAAGGCTGAAAAACAACAAAATTTTCGGAAATAAATCCAACCAAGGAGGTGAGATATCTGTTAAAGAAACATTATAAAATATGGATGAAAGTGAAGACCTTAGAAGACAGAAAGATGCAGAGGATGGAAAGGCCACCCATACTCATTCACGGACCAGCAGAGTCAATACTGTAAACATGGCCATATTACCAAACGCAATCCATAAACCTAGTGCACGGCCTATCAAAACTCTAATTATATATTTCAAGGCAATCTTAAATTTCATAAAGAAGTCAAATAGATACAAAATAACTAAGGTGATTCAGAGAAACACGCACATACATACATCACACTACACCACAAACCAACAAGCTAGAGGGGTTATTAAACACAATTTCAAATTATACTATAGAAACACAATGTAAAAAGAAAAAACAGCATGGTATTGGCACAAAGGCAGGCACGTGTACCAATGGCATGGAATAAAAACAAAATAACACAACAACAACGATGACAACAACAACAACACATACACACACAGTCCAGCCAGCTATCAGCATCTAGTTTTTGGCAGAGGAGACAAAAAACCTAATTGTGACAAAAGCATGTCCCCTTTAACAAATAGTGTTGGGGGAAAACAGATTTCTGCACGCAGAAGAATGAAAGTAGACCAGACAATAGTTCTTCACTGAGAGAAGGTTGGGTAGGAACTTGAGACAAGAACCTGGAGGGAGGAACTGAAGCAGAGGCCATGGAGGAATGATACTTACTGGCTGGCTTCCAGGCTCACCTTCAGCTGCCTTTCTGTACTCAGCAACCCAGGACCACCTGCTCGAGAGTGGCGTCCCTCACAGTGAGTTGGGATCCCCTCCATCAATTAGCAATCAGGAAAATGCCTTACAGACATGGCTGTAAACCAGTCTGATGAAAGCAATTTCTCAGTTGTGGTCCATCTTCCCCGATGAATCTAGTTTGTGTTGAGTTGACAATGAAAACCAACCAGCACATCTGCATCATAAATTATTGTTTAAACTTTTCTTCTTAACCCTGAAAAGGGGATCTGGGAAGAAATGAGCACACTGGTGTGCACAAAACTTCCCTGAGGTCTGACAGTGACTAAGCTGGACATATACTGGACAAAGGGCCAAGAAACAAGGAAAAATGCACCCCCAGCTTTAAAAATGAAAAGTTGTTTTTAAATAAGCCTCAAATAATAAAATCTAAGTACAGATTTTGATGCTAAGATGATACCAGGGAGACAGAAGTTAACTAAGAAAGAATGTCCTTGGTGTATGAACAGGTTTTATAAGATCACAATATTCTCATATAACTTGTGTACTTGAATAGACTAAGATGGCTTGCAAGCATTCTCTATGCCTAGGAAAAAATACAAAACAAAATAGTAACTCAAGAAAGCTAAAGGAGTTATCCCTAAGGCTCCTTACACATACTCTCCAGCATCCAGTCCAAAATTACCAAGAATGACAAAAGACAGCATTAAATAACTCAAATCCAAGAAAAGAGACCTCAGGTTATCCAAGGAGACCCACTGGTTATCTAGACTCTACATCAGCAGACACGGGCTTTAGAATATGGCCAAAATACAAGAAAACCCACAGAACCAATAAACCTGGGCCCATAGGGGCCCACAGAGACTGAGCCAACAACCAGGGACCAATGAACCTGGGCCCATAGGGGCCCACAGAGACCGAGCCTACAACCATGGACCTGTATGGGTCTGACCTATGCCCTTGGCACATATGTTACAGTTGTGTAGCTTGGTTGTCATGTGGGACTCTTAACAGTGGGAGAAGATGATGTCTC
This sequence comes from Rhynchomys soricoides, assembly GCA_019843965.1. Classification (NCBI taxonomy): domain Eukaryota; kingdom Metazoa; phylum Chordata; class Mammalia; order Rodentia; family Muridae; genus Rhynchomys; species Rhynchomys soricoides. Next base: position 5,105,275 of record JADRCH010000121.1, read on the forward strand.
TGCCTCTGTTGTCTGCTTTTGGGACTCCTTTCTTCCTACTGGGTTGCCTCATCCACCCTTAATATGAGAGGAGGTGCCTAGTCTTACTGCAGTTTGCCATGCCATGATCAGTTGACATCCATAGGAGGCCCACCCTTTCTTAAAGGGAAATGAAAGAAGAATGGATGGGGGAAGGACTGAGAGGAGAAGAGAGAAGAAAAATTGCAGTTGGGACATAATATATGAGAGAAGAATAAATTTTTAAAAATTGCAAAAGAATATGACTAAAGTGTTAAAAAATAAAAAAGGTTTTACATTTCAGCATAAAACTAAAATCTATTAAAAGGACCAAGTGGACATTCTGAACTGAAAAATGAATAACTTAAAGAATTAAACAGATTTAATGGCCAACAAAAAGGAATAGTTGGATGAGAGGTAGGTCAGTAGGAAACAGACTGAAGAGCTGTGATGAACAACACAAGAATTAAAATGATATGTGCGTTAGAGACACATAACCCAGCAAAAATGTCAAACAGGGGTGTAATTGGAATTTGAGGAAGAATGAGCAGAATTGGTATTTGGAGACAGACTGGCTGCAAATTTTCTTTTAATTAATGGATGACAGCAAGCCAGAAATTTGAGACCTCTTCAAAGTCTACAAAGAAATTTGAGACTCTAACCACAAAGAAATCCATCCCTGGGTTCTCACAGCAAAACAGATGAATGGCTGTGAAAGGAGGAAGAGGAGGAGGAAGAGGAGGAGGAAGAAGAGGAAGAAGAGGAGGAGGAGGAAGAAGAGGAGGAGGAGGAGGAGGAGGAGAAGTCTTAAGACTAACCAGAGAACAGCTGGTGGAGATGGTCCCATTTCCACACAGCATCTACAGAAGAGCAGCATAAGGGTGATGTCTACTTCTGAGGAGACAGTAGAACCTGAAGACAATGTAAGGCTGTCTTTAAAGTCTAGTAAACAAAACCTTGGAATTCTACATCCTGAGGTGAAATAGGGATTGGAGCTCAAAAAATAGTTCAGTAGTTAAGAGCACATACTGGCCGGGCAGTGGTGGTGTATGCCTTTAATCCCAGCACTTGGGAGGAGAGGCAGGCGGATTTCTGAGTTCCAGGACAGCCAGGGCTCCACAGAGAAACCCTGTCTCAAAAAAGACCAAAACAACAAAAAAAGCACATGCAGAAGACTAGAGTTTGGCTCCAAGCATCTATATCAGGTGTCTCACAACTACCTGTAACGCCAGCTCCAGGGGATTCAAGGCCAGCATCTGGCTTCACCTCCATCAAGTGTGTGTGTGTGTGTGTGTATGTGTGTGTGTGTGTGTAAGAGAGAGAGAGAGAGAGAGAGAGAGAGACAGAGACAGAGACAGAGACAAAAAGACAGAAGCATGTAAAATTTAAAATAACTATTTTAAAAATTCAGATAGTAATGTGGTAAACTAATTGAAGGTGAAATAAAGATCTACTAGGCAAACAAAATTTAAGTGAAAATATTGTAGATTCACAATAACAATATGAAAAGAAAATGTAAACAAAAGGAAATTGTTGAGCTAAATATACAGCCATGCAAGGAAGAATAAGAGGTGTCATAAAGGATTAAAGGGCAGATATAAGTATCTTTTAAAATACTGTTAAAAATACTTTTTAAATACTGTTAAAATACATTAATGACTTACAAGGTAAAAGCTAACTTACACGAGAATATGATCAATAAGGTCAGAAGATCAAAGGAAATAGAAGTGTTGCACTGTCTTATGTTGTGGACAGCCCTGGAGCTGTTTGTATTCTGCTAATTCTGCCCTCCTGGGAGGGGCTTTGGACAAGGAGTGAGTTACATACTCATGTGACTTCTTGTGAACCAATCCCCGAATGAATAAAGGAGCCAATCACTGGGTGAGGAGGAGGGACTTTTGGGTTGGAGGGAGGAAGAGAGGAGGAGAGAGAGGGGGTCCTTTTGGAACGGGACAGCAGATAGGTAAGATATAGCTACTAGAGTCTCCTAGTATCATGGCAGATCCGCAAGGATTCACCAACAGAGGAATCAGATTTTGATAAGGTTTACAAGATTAGGATTTTAGTTGTTGCACCCAGAGATTGAGTTACCATTGTTTCTGAGCTAAGTTTGTGTTGTATTTTCCTTCATGTGGCAGCTCATCTGGGTTCCAGAGAGAAAGGTACAGCGGCAAAGTGTGGGTTTGCCTGATGCGCACCACAGAGGCCATGGGGGTATTGAAGCATGGGGCTGGCGTGGTAGCGACCCGCCAGTGGGAGCCTAGCGAGCTGGGTGGACGCCAGTGCATGGCCGGCCAGCCCGCCAGAGAGAACCAGGGCATAGCGCGGGAACATGCTACACATTCCTGCTTTTTAATATTTCTTACAACAGTCCTAGAATTATCCCCCCCCCAAAAAAAATGATTAAAAATAGAAATGTTTTGTTACTGGAAATTTGGGGGAGTCCCATATTTCTGGGAAAGCTGGAGTCCCCTCTTGGGAATTTTAAAGAATGGACTTGGAAGAAAGCTTGAGGAGTCTTTTTGTTTTAGAATTTAAATACATCAGGTGCCTACAGGAGGAAGACAGAGAAGAGAAGCAAGAGAGCTATGGAAGCACCATGAAGCAAATGGAAGGTGACAAGAAGAAGAAGTGTCCACTCCAAACTAAGACGAGAGTGGGAAGAAACAAGGAACAAAATGGAGCAAACAGAACCCACCTCTAACTGCATGCTGCTTAGAAGAGGTATGTGATAACTACCAGCCTACAAAAAGCTTGAATGTAAACATGTTTAAAAAGAGATATACCACAGTTCCAACCAAACAAAACCGGGTGTAGAAAAATAGACTGTAAAGCAAGAACTAGTATTAGTGATAAAAATGATGGCTCATAATATATACACCTAATAGTAGAACCTAAAAACACACACAAAAATGAAAGCTAAAAGAACTAGAAAAAGACATTTTTTAGGATACAATAGTGATTAGATTTAAGAAATCTCTATAAATAGCAGAACAAACCGAGGGAAAATCAGTGAGAATACAGAAGAGAGGCTGGAGAGGTGGCTCAGTGGGGAAGTGTGCTTGCTGCACAGACATGAAGACCCGACTTTGGATCCCAGCACCCATGTACAAAAACAGAAGTGGCTGCATGTTCATAACCATAGCACTATAGGTGGTGGGGACAGAAGGCCACTGGAGCTAACTGGCTTCCACCCTCACTCCAGGCTCAGAGAGGGACCCTGTTTCAAGGAATAAGAGTTATAGAGCAGGACACCTGACACACTCTTCTGGGCAGTGCATTCACCTGAATACATACAGGTGCCCATACACCAGAGAGAGATAGAGACAGACAGACTGACAGAGAGAAATGTGTATACAGTGTACAGAAGAGCTGAACACCATGATAGAGAAGCCCGACTTAATGGTACACATGACCACTGCCCCCAACAACTGAGCCAAACACATTCTGCACAGATCATTTATTAAAACTCACTGAGCCTTCAGCAAGTTTCAAATCACAGGAACCACACTGGGAGCGTGTGTAACTTTCTGACTATAGTGACTTCAAATAGAAGTCAGTAACAAAGACAGCGAGACAAATTTCTACAAACATTTGGCCCATAGATCCCAAAGCATATCACGTATCCAAAGCATATTCCACAGATCACAAAGCCTATCTCTCAAAGGGAAGAATCACACAAGAAGCAAGCTCTTCAGAGCAGAGTAAGAATTGAATTATATTTTCACAAGTGTGGGATCACAAGTGTGGGGTCAGCTCAGTGGTTGGGTGCTTTCCAAGGTGCATGGTCCTTGAATTTGGTTCCTAACACTGAAAAAAATAAAATAAATAAAAAAAAAAACCAAGAGGGATATATCAGTTGAGAGGAAAATGATAGCCTCAAATGTATGCTTGAAGGACATTTTTTTTTAAAGACTGAAAATGAATGACCTAAGCATTTATCTTTAAAAACTAGAAAAATAACAGTTTAAATCCACAAAGGGTAGAACAAGAGAAAAATGACAGGAGCAGAAATCAATACAATAGGGAAGAAAATTGCACCATGAAAAAGTTGGTTCTTTGGAAAGATTAATAGTTTGATAAATCCCTAAGAAAGCAAATCAAAGCAGGAGGGAGGTATAGGGAGGCTAACAAATCACACACCTTCCATTTCCAGTGTCTCGGTAACACAATAGGGAACAATTATCTTTGCAGCCGATGGATGTCCACATGGCAGAATAGCAAACCTCAACCTCCCGCCCCACCACACACAGGGAGAGGTCAGTTCCAGATGGACAGTGGGTCTGGGGGTGAAGAGTCATGAAATAGAAACCCTGAGTGGCTTCAGGCTGCGTCTTGGTGACCATAAGAGGGTGGACATGTCTGCAGAGGGTTACAAAAAAGCCTACAAAAGGAGAAGACTGATACCTTAGACTTGATCAAAACTGAGACATTTGGTCATTTATAGGTTCGACAGAGATGGTAAAAGATGTAGAAGCTTCAACTCTATGTGGAGGATGACTTTGAACTTCATATCCTTCTGCCTCCACCTCTCCAGTGCTGGGACTACAGGTATGAGCCATCACGTTTGGTTTTTGTGTTGCTGGAGATTGAAACCGAGGCTTCACAGATGCCAGGCGAGCGCTCCGGCAGCCAAGCTGAGCCCCAAGCCTCACAGTGAGTCTCTCAGAAGAATGTTAACACTGAGAACTGGTTAAGCAGATATAGGTGGTTTTGGTGTATATCTCTCTGACTCCAAATGTATAAAGTATCCCTGGAGATAAGAAACAAACAGCCCAACTGAAAAATGAGCAAAAGATGTGAGCAGCACATTGTTAAACAAGGGAATCGTACTATGACCCAGAGAGTCGACAACGTGCCTGTTTATTTAAAGCTGTTGTAAAATGCCAGCTGTCTGCACAGGTCTGGAGTGGCTATGTTTTCCAGCATCAGCATGGTTGCCTTCACTAGTCCAAGATCTAGCTCTGTGTATGTGTTCCTCTCCAGGAATGAAACCTGTGTCCTGCAAGTATGTTTATCATAGCGTGTCTTTTGTTGCCTTTAAAAACCCTTTAGCATCTATTTAACCCAATTCTCTGTACTAAATTCCATTAAATGACATATTTTGGGTCTGGGATGCAGCTTGGTTGGCTGAGTGCTTGGCTAAGCATTCACGAAGCTCTGGATTCCATCTCCATCACCATGAAAATAAACAAGATGGTACACCTGTGATACCTCAGCACTGGACAGGCAGAGGCACAGGTTTGGAAGTTCAAGGCCATCCTCTGGTACACAGAGAGGCTAAAGCCAGCCTGGGGTACATGAGACTCTGTCTCTAAAAAAATAAAATAATTAATATTTCTTTACTTTTTGTTTTTGAGGTTCCCCCGCCCTCTCTCATTGTTAGTTGGTTGGGGTTTGTTTGTTTGTTTGTTTGTTTGTTTGAGACAGGGTATCTCTCGATAAACCAGGCTGGCTCAAATTCACAGAGATCTGATTGCTATAAGTATTTTTTAAACTTCACAATTATTGTGATATCTCTCTGTCTGACTCACCAATTCTACTCGAAGGTAGCTGTCCAGCAGAAGAGGTGGAAAGAGCATAAGAGCCAGAGGCAGTAGATGACTCCAAGGAAACCATCTTCCAGACACAGCAGGACTAATGCACATATGAACTTGCAAAGACTACGGCAGTAAGACCCACACAGGTTCAAGTCAGACCATGTCTTAGCACTGACAGGGGAAGTTGACATCAAGCCCCACCCTTAACCAAGAAGCTAGTTGAGATTGATACCTGCTGGCAAAGGCAAAATCAGTTTTCCACAGTGGAGTGTCACAGGGCTATCAATCACACTCCAAGACAGGCCCACACTTAGGCACACAACACAACAGAAACACAAAACAAACTTGATGGGTTTGGTGGGTTTTTTGTTTATTTTTGTCTTGGTACTTGTTGCTTTATTGGAGTTATTTGTTTTGAGCTTTGTTTGGGGGGCTTGTTTGTTTTTGAGGGAAAGATGTGGAGAGAGAGACTATAAAGCAGTACAGGTAGAGAGGTGAGGAAGACCTGAGAGGAACTAGGGGAAGGGAAAAAAATCATCAAAATATACTATACCAAAAAATTTAATAAAGAAAAAGGCATACAGGACAATTAGTGATTATAATACCTCAAGTTCACACCTTAGTACCAGAAAGCAGAGAGGATGAAATAGATTAAACACAGAAAAAGATTTCAGAGTCTTATATTTAAAAAGAATAAATGGGGACTGGATAGAAAGAACAGGAAGTAAGTACATTTGTATAAGGACCAAACGGCAGTTTGCTGCATGATAGCCAAGAATGGGGACCAATCCAAATGCTAATCATTGTAGAATGGATAATAAACTGTGGCACGACTGCACAATGGAAAACTTGACAGCAGTGCGCAAGAGCAGATTTCTGCACACTAGGAAGATCTGGGTAAGTCTCAGGAGCAAAGGTTGAAGGAAGGAAGAGAACAATGTGTAAGATTTTACTCCTTTGAATTCTAGAAACAAGCCACATGGTGATTAGTGGTAACCTTTGGGAGGGAAATGAAAGGGACATGGGGCTTGGGGGGTGGTTCTGAGGTGCTCGGAATGTTCTATGTCATGGCTTTGGTGACAGTCACACAGACCTGTTTACTTTGTCGTAATTAATTGAGCTCTGCACTCAGGAAATGTACACTCTGCTATATATCTGATATCCATGTGTTGAAATTAAAAATATAAGACATTACACAGAGTACAATTGGAGGTCTGCTGGATAGAGAAAACAAAGTTCACTCTCTACTCTAAATTATACAGTATACAAGATAGAAGAGGAAAATTCTTTGTCTGTCCCCTCCAAAAGAAATTGAAACTTAATTACCCCTGTAACAGCATGAACAGCTGGACCTTGGGGCGAACAGATGACAGACTAAAGGTGTTGTTAGAGGAATGGACTAGTTATCCCCAGAATAGATCCCTGGTAAAAGAATAACTTGGGCTGAGTTTTTCTCCAGTGCACACATGTGTGCGTGTCTTTATCATGTGATGCCCTCTGCCATTCTTTGATATAGCACAAAAGCTCACTCCAGATATTGGTGTCATGCTCTTGGATTTTCATCTCCAGAACTGGATGATGCAAATCTCTGTTCTTTATGGACAACCAGTCTTGGGTATTCTCAGTGTCAGTTCTACTGAGAACAAGGCTACCTTCTGCTGATGACCACACATGAAGGAAGGGTCCCAGGCAGAGCTCCACCACGCCTCGTACTTACCAAAAGAAGTAAGCCACAAATACTGCTGAAAATGTGATACAAATGAAGAGATCAGCTTTGAAATCAGATGGCTCCAAGCTTGTCCCCACCGGTTCCCCTCCCCCCCAAACACACAGACATCTTTATTAAATCATTTAATTTTTTTAACTTTCAGTTTATTATCTATGAAATCTAGGCAGGAATATAGTATTCCCATAGAGTAGTGTTGATGTAAATGACAGTGAGTCTAAGCCTTGCTTAGTAGGTATTGAGCACAGAGGTCTCCAAAGTTAGTCTTGACCATGACTGAAAATAACCAAGAAATACAGAAAGGTCATTTTTGAAGAAGCAGAGAAGTTCAATGCCTTTCTGATGATAGAGGGTAAATCAAGATCCGTCTTTCCAGTCCTCAAGAGGACAACCCCTAAAAGCTGAGGAAACATAGAGAAGTGAATTCGTTGACGCATGTGACATGAGGGCCCTAGGTGCCTCACCAAAGGAAGAAATGATTTTCTGCAGAAAGCATCAAGCCAGATGGTTATAAATGAGAGTGAGCACATGGGCCTTTCTTAATGACTAAATTTCTTTAACTAAAAATCTAATTTTATTGTGGTATAAATCACACTTTCTTGAAGTAGGGAATTAATTTTAGATTTTTCATTCACTGTTCATAACCTTTCTATGAATCTGACAGCCAAATCATTCTAAATGTCATTTAACCAATACAATACAACGGCTTTATTCCTCCTTGTACCTTCCTGAATCCATTATCTCCACTATAATGTAGAAGAGCTTAAGTAAAAAGAAATTACCATTTCAAAAAGCTGTAGTTTTACTGTGCAGTTGAACAGCATAATCTTTATTTTTAAATCAATATAATGTGAGTGCTGAGTAATATTTTTCCTAATCTAGAAGTTCCCCGCTACCAGGCAGAGAGAGAGAGAGAGAGAGAGAAAGAGAGAGAGAGAGAGAGAGAGAGAGAGAGATTGAGAACTGTCTAAAGTGTCTGAACAAAGTACCTCCAATGCCCAGGAGAAGGCAGGTAGCACCTTCCTCTGACCATAGTTATGAATCCTCAGCCATGTTCCAGCCATGCCTGGTTAGAGGAAAGAGTCTTGGGCTGTCCCTCAAAGTATTATGGGATGCAATGACTTCAGGGAAAATGTGGATATGACAAGCACTTTCAACTAAAAAGTGATGTTCTGGGAGGCTGGCTGGAGCCCGTCGGTCAGCATATGCAGATTAGCAGAAGGTAGCCTGTGGTGGACAGGCCACTACTTTGGGAGTCCCAGTGTCTGTGTTCTGATGCTGAGTCTCCCATGACAGCTCCTCGACCCAGCCTCAGAGGGGCTGAGGAAGCTGCTGGCATTAGCTTTCCTCAGACCTTAACTTCCAGAGGATGCTACAAAAGGAAACCCACTCTCTCAGTTTCTGAAGCACCATGTCTGGAGGAGACAGACACCCCTTTGCTGATGAGACTCCAACATCAAGTCTCTCCTAACAGAGATGCTCTGAAACCGGAGGCTGCTTTAGCAAGCATCCTTGCACCTCCTCCACAGATTCATTTGAATTTAAAAACTCCACTCCAATCTCTTTCATTTTCACTAGCAAGACACCATTCTGCAATTAAAATCTCCTCCTGGACTGACAGCAGACAGCTAAATAAAGCAGTGTCTTGTGTGGCATGTGTTCCAAGACTGGCTCCCACTCACTGAGCCGGCACAAGCATTTTGTAGGATCTCTCTCCTCTGGGTGGCTGAACTAGAGGCAGAAGGAAAGCCATTGCACTGGGAGGCTTCCCAGCACGTGTGTCTGAAGCTTCAGAGCCAGGTGATGGAGAAGACTGGAGAGTTAACTCTAAACTGGGGATTAGCTTGAGAACCAAGCTAAAGAATCAAGAAGGTAGGAAGGGATGGGAAGATGCCTTAGCGGGGCATAAGCTTGCTGAACAAGCATGAGGACCCGGGTCCAGAGCCATGGCAGCCATCTTAAAGGTGGGTATGGTGGTATATATCTGTAATCTCAGTGCTGGTGGGTTGCAGACAGGCAAATGTGGTGTCTCACTGGCCAGCCAGTCTAGCTGAAATGGAACTCCAGGTTCAGAGAGAAAGCCTGTCTCAGGAAGTAAGGTAAAGAGTGATAGAGAAAGCTACCTGACTGGCCTGCACAGGCGCGTGCACGCGCGCACGCGCGCGCGCACACACACACACACACACACACACCATGTGCTAGACAGATGGACAGACAGATACCATGTGCTAGACAGATGGACAGACACACACACCATGCGATAGATAGATAGATAGATAGATAGATAGATAGATAGATAGATAGAAGGTATATAGACAATAGATGAGTAGATAGGTAATTAGATAATAGGTGGATAAATAGGTAGCTAACTAGAAGATAGACAGGCAGACAGATAATATGTAGGTAAGTAGATGATAAGTAAGTAGAAGGTAGGGTTAGAGATGATAAGGAAGAAGTAGACAGAGGGAGGGAAGGAGAGAGGCATGGAGAGAGAGAGAGAGAGAGAGAGAGAGAGAGGAATATTTTACTCACAGTTCCATATAACAGTTCATCATCAAAAGCAGTGAAGGCAGAAACTCAAACATGGCAGGAACCTGGAGGCAGGACCTAATACAGAAGCCACAGAAGGGTACTGCATACTGGCTTTCTTCATTCGGCTTATTCAGCCCCCTTTCTTATAAAATTCAGGACCACCAGTGCAGGGATGGCCCCACCTACATGGGCTGTACCCTCCCCCATCAATCACTAATAAAGAAAATGCCTTACAGCCTTGCCTACAGCCCGATCTTATGAAGGCATTTTCTTAACTGGTGTTCCTCCCTCTCAGATGACTTTAGCTTGTATCAAACGGACACAAAACTATCCAGCACAGACAGACAGACTGACAGACAGATAGATGAGTATATAAGGATTTCTTTTTCTAAGAGAGAAAGTGGACATCTCCTGCTTTCTCCATTCATACAGAGTCTACTCAAGTATCCAAAGAAGTGCCAAGCCACAGGTTCCTGAGGATGCCAGTGAGGGGAGGATTCAGATCTCATCTTTTTCAGGAACAGGGTGAGATCTCTGGAGTTAAGGAGCACTGTATGAGCTCCTGTGGCCCAGCCTTAAAGTCAGGTCAGTGTGGAAAGGTGAAGCTGGCCAGTGGAGGAGACATGAAGATGCTGGGGAAGCTGAGGGAGTTTTGGCTCACATCATAGGCACCTGTCCAACAGCCCTGCCTACAGGCTACCTGGGCTGATGAGCCCTGCCTTGCTTACATACTACCACAGGAGTGCAAAGGCTAAAGGGGACAAGCTGAGCCTGTCTACATGGATTTTCTCACACTTAGTTAAAACACAGGAAGGAAGGTGAGCAAATTCTGTGTGCCTTCTATTTCCTAATGACAAATGGACCTATGTAAAGAAACCAGAGTTCACAAAAGACTGGAAAGGCTAAATTAAGCCGGAGAATTTGAAGGGAGGCTTACCAACACAGACACACACACAAAAGAGAGACAGACAGACAGACAGACACACTGAGGGAGAAGGAGACAGACAGGCCAGTGGGAGAAAGAAGTGGCTCAACTGGTAGAGTGCTTTCTTAGATGCACAAAGTCCTGGGTCCATCCCCAGCACCAAGTAAACTGGCTGTGATGGTAAGTGGCCACAATCCCATTTGAGAGGTAGAGGAGGGGGAAGCAGGAACTCAAGGTCCTTCTTAGCTATATAGAGAGTTTGAAGCCATCCTGAGCTACATGAGACCCCTCTACTCATTCACCCCTAACCCCCAAAAAATCATGTCCATCTGATTTTTTAAAAGTCAAAGTAGTCTCTTTACTGGTGAGGTAATTTTCTGTCTTTACTATTAAAAATTATTAAAGTGATAAGCCCATTGAATAGCATTCCAGACTGCACATCTGGGAATATCAACTTTGCTAGCTCCATAAGAAAAACTGGGAAATTACTTGGGCCACCAAAGTCTCTGATGGGTCAGAGATTTGATTTGATTAGCAGCTGCTATATTGGCTGCAGCTCCTGAGGGAGCCACCCAGATGGATCTTGATCCCATTTCCTTTTCTGTGCAATTGGAGACACTGCCAGGCCAAGATAAAAGCAGGAGAAGTCTCAGAAACAAGGGCAAAATCTGGAGACATTCTGTTGAGAGATTTCTGAGTGATCAGTGAAAGGGAAAGATGTCACACTAAAGAAAATGGATCTGTGGTAGTTTCCAGAATCAGAAAGAAAAGGAACTCGGGCAGCTGTCAGGCCTCTGGGGAAAACAATGATCTGGATGCTCCTTCTCTCACTCAAAAGTAGCAGAGGGCTGAGGAGACGTCACAGTGGGTAAAGTGTGCAAGTGTGAAGACTAAAGTTCAGATCCCCAGCACCCATGTAAGTGCTGGGTGAGCATGGCAGCCAGCCTATAACCCCGACACAAGAGGATCAGGCTGGCTAGACTAGCCAAATCAGTGAGCTCTGGGTTCAAATGGGAGACCCTGCCTTGATAGAAGATGAGAGTGATTAAGGGACACACTTGACATCAATCTATGGTCTCTTCACACACATGCATGGATATCCACATGTATCCACATACACATGTGCATAGGGAAGCGTGCTGTGGAGTTGGAGGCTGAGCCTCATGCCGTTGAATTGAAGGCCAGCCTGAGCAACTTTAGTAAGATCTTATCTCAAAAAGTAAGCCAGGTGTAGCAGTGTGTGACTTTAATCCCAGCACTCCGGAGGCTGAGACAGGAGGATATCTGTGAGTTGGAGGTCAACCTAGTCTACATAGCATGTTTTAGGATAGTCGGGGTTATGTTGAAAGATGTGTCTCAATAAAACAACCATAGATAGATAGATAGATAGATAGATAGATAGATAGATAGATGATAGAATACAAAGATTTTGTGATTTTAACTTGTAGATATCTGTAAAACTTTATACAGTAATGTTTTTGCTTTCACTTTAAGAAGAGAGGCTAGTTCTGCATGAGAGGCCATCTTCCACAGCAAAGGTAGAGCTACCTCAACCATAGCACAGAAACCGCTAACCTGAATTGTCTGGAATCGATACACTCTCCAATTCATCACTCCACCCTCTCAGCAATCAGGGCCTGAACAGTACTACTGAAGGACCACAGAGAGAATAGACAGGCACTTGACACCTGTATCTCTCTGACAACCCAATAAATTAAAACCTAATGATCATTCTGACGGGAAAAGTAATCCATGTCTCCCTAGAAGAAGCAATCACTGTGCAGAGGACTATCATAACAGTCCACAGCCTGGGGCTGTAATACAGCAGCCCAAGGGACCTTCATCGCTCAAATGTCATTTCCACCAATACAAGGCAGGTGTGCTGAGACACTGGCAGCCTGTGCAGAACCTCTCACCTCACACAGCCATGCCTGTACCAGACTAGATATAGCATCTGCTCATTCTGTGGTCCACAGATCCTCTATTCTCAGTATGAGATCTAGGGATCCAAACACATCATTTTTCAGAGAATCAAATTATATTAAGAACTTCTGTTAAGTGAATTGTCCACTAGACTTGTGGGACACACTCTTGACTATTCTTTTTTAAAAAAAAACAGATCAATTTCCACAAATCACAGAGAGACCTTGTACTAAATACTGCCCACTCTGAGACGTTTTTTGTTTTTGTTTGTTTTGCTTTGTTTTGTTTTGAGATAGAGTCTCACATAGGCCAGTCTAGCCTCAAACCCATTATGTAACAAAGCATAACTTTGAACTTCTGATCCTTTCACCTCCACCTCTGGAGTGCTGGGATCATAGGTGTGTGCCACCAGGTTTGTGTGGTGCAAAGGCTCGAACCCAGAGCTTCATGCGCACTAGGCAAGCAGTCTACCATCTGAGTTTCAAACCTATGTGAAAAGTTCTCTGCCCACCAAGCAAGCAAGCAAACAAACAAACAAGCAAGCAAGCAAAACAATACCACCTCTCCGCTGCCAGGTCTTGTCCCACCAGAAGTATAAGCACCATTGAAGAATCAAGACATCTGGGGGAGGAGGGCAGAAAGCAAGGGCAGTTGTCTAGGAAGGAGAGGACAGCATTTAAGCTTTAACTACTCATTTAGGATGCCTGTTAGGGTCCATCCAATAGATGACATAACAGCACCAAATTGTGCAATGGGATGTTCTCATCTGGGGCTGTTTTTCTCTGCCGGTAACAAGCTCAAGATAAGGCTTAGAACAACCTGTGCCTTGGAAACTAGAAGTGAGATGTGCAGGGTGGGGGGTGTCCTCAGGCCTGACTCTATTTTCTATTCTTAGTTTTGTACATGGAGTGAGAGGTCACCTTTATATAGATGATCTGACATAGATACAAATTGTTTCAGTCCAACTGGGGGTTGGATGGAACTGGCTAAAGCCTGTGAGAGAGTGAGCCAGCAGGGAGAGAGTGACTGCAGACAACAGATAGGCAAGAGTGGTGTCTGATAGAGCAGGAGAAAGCCAGGAGCATCTGAAAAGGCTGGTGTGTAAGGGCAAAATTATATTCTTCTCCAAGGGGTGGGGGTTAGGGGATTCTAACCAGAAACCGCTATCTTGCTTAGAAACAAGTCTCCTTGGCCAGAGCCGCCTCCAGCCTCCTGGATAGCTCCTCCACCTGTTCTTTCTTATCATTTTGAGATAGGGTCTCATATAGCCCAGGCTGGCTTCAAATGCCCTACATCCAAGGATGACCCTGAACAGCCGATCCTCCAGCTTCCACCTCTGGAGTGCTAGGATCACAGGTGTGTGCCACCATTCGGGATGTATGTCTGGCTTCTGAAGTGGGGGCTTCTTGCATGCTAGGCAAGCACTCTGGTTTTGGAGGTACAGCCTATTTCTCACTTCCTTGGATGAGGAATATGCCCTGCCCTCCTGACACCAGCTCTCAGCAGGGGTTCTCAGCAGGGTGTCTGGTGAGTGTCCTAAGCAGCTACTTTGCTCACTCCTTCATGAAAGTATATTCAATTTCATTCATTCATTCATTCATTCAGATATAGCAGTACTAGGACAGCCACAACCACAGTCCCATGAAGAACATGGCCTCATGCAGAAACGGGCAACCAAGTAACAAGGGAAACAAACCATCCTGTGATGAGAAGCACCATAGTTTGAAAGGAGAGGACACTACCCAGTCACAGGGGCTGGATGGTGGAGGAGGAGGACTATTTCAGACAAGGTAGACAAGGAGGTCCCCACACCAGGACAGTACTGCAGAAAAGATGGACTCCAGCTGAGTATCACATGCATTTGCCCCTGGATTACTCTGTCCCTCCTCCTGCCCACCAGGCAAGCTTCCCTCCCAGGATCTTCTCTCACCTCTGGTCCTGTATTTATGGTCCTGAGACCACACTGAGGGTGGAGAGAGTGGAAGACTTGTAGAGCTCAGAAACAAGAGGCAGCAATGAGTCCTAGAACTGGCAGTGAACTGTTTCCAACTGGCCGAGCCCTCCCCGTGTCTCTTCCTTCAGCCCAGAGGAACGCTGCCTCCCATCTCATTCCGGGAGTATCTTCCTTGCCTTGCCTGCCTTCTTCCAGGCTTGCTGAGCTTGCATTGTTGTCTGAGTAAATCACTGGGGTGGGCTTGCTCCCCTGGGTTCCCACCTAGGCTCAGAAGGAGACCCACCTCCCCCACACTTTAAATAGAAGGCACTTTCACTACACCGCCCTAACACTTATGTTTAAAAAATGGAACTTAAAGTTGTTTAAATTAAATGAGTTATATTTAATTAAAAAGCCTTTAAGGCACAATAAGGCTCCTTTTCAATTTTCTTTCATAACAGAGTCCAAAGGAAGAAAAGCACTAGTCCGGCTGATATTTACTTAGGACCTGGCCCATCTGAGAACATCAACAGCCGCCTCCATCTCTCGGAGCCTACATGGAAATCTCTGGGGACTCTAGTGTCCTTGAGGATGGGATCAAGGGTGGTGCCCCTACAATGGTTTTGAGGACACGGGAGCCTGCATAAAGCATGCAAGGTCAGCACCCCACTAACATGTGCCTGTTAGGGAGCCAGCCATCAAAGTCACCCACATGTCCCCAGCAAGGACCCTGTACTTGAGTCAAATGCATGAGCGCTCTATCCCATCCCAAACAGCCTGAATGGACCCTTCCCTGAAGAGCATCTATCACAATGCACAAAGCTGAGGGAAGCAGGCCTTTTATCTGTTACTCTCATAGCTAACACCATGATTCCCAAACAGGCAAAATCTTAGGTAGCCCTAGGCTCACCTAGTACTGTACGCCCAGCACCTAGACTAGCAGCCAGCCTGAAAGAGTGCTTGCCAATGCTGCTGGGGCTCTGGGGTAGAGAAGAACTGCTATGCTGCAAGAAGTGGCCAGTGGCTGGGAGGACCAAGGCAGAGAAAGGTTTCATCGGTAGGAGTAGCGTTAATATGCATCACCCACACTGACCAGAACTGTTCTTATCCAGGCCAGTGTGCCATCCACAACCTTCTCTCTCCTCCCGTGAACCCACTGGCTCATTTGCTTCAACCTGTGTCAATGCTGGGATTCCTTCCCCTGGGAGTTGTGGCCGTGGGTCCTGGGTCCTGTAAGGGCCTCAGGTATCTCAGGCTGCCTTCAGAGTGTTCTTCGCTGTTGTCACTCCACTCACTATGCAAGTCCTTCAGTCACCCTGAGGTGGGGATAGTCTGACAGGGCTGCCGTCCCATTATCTCATCTTGGACAAGCCTTATCCTCAGTGTGTCTGGGAGATTCCTGCTCCCACCTCCAGGGAGGATACCAGGGTTCACATAGGAGCTCCTCAATGAAGATGACCCTCTAGACAGTAGTACCTCTACACAAGGGTTCTTCCACACAGGGAGATGATCCACACAGGAGCGTCATACTGGAGCTGATGCTTTCAGTGTCTCTCCAATGCAGAGGCTCCTCCCTACAAGGGCTCCCACATAAAGGGTCTCCCTTATACTGGGTCTAATCCACATAGGGCTGCTTCACTTGGGGGTTCCCACACACAGGCTCTTCTACACAGAATTAACTCTATGCAGGAGCTAATTAACACAGGGACTAATTCACAGGGCTTCCTCCACATTTCTGATCTGCTCCTCCATACAGACTTGCTTCTGACTTACCTCAACACTTCTCTTTCCTCTCTCCAGAGGCCCATGGAAAAGGCAGCAAACACCAGCACTTTCCTATAGGCAGGTCCTGACCCACCAATACCTTTATCTGACAGTCAGCAGCTTGGTTGCTGAGGCTGGGAATCTTCCCTCCCCAAGGTCAAGGCTGCAGGGGTTCCCTTCTGAAAGGAGACTGTCACAGTCATTCTTCAGGGAGTTCTCAAGGCCAAGGCTCTAAAGCAGAATTAGACCACTGCACACCATCACACACAGGTCTTCCACACAGGTCTCCCAAAACTTTCCCTGTAGACATAGTGGTGGCCAGTTCAGCCTAGGCCCCACCCCACATTAGGATAAGTTGCTGAGTCTCTATAGGTATCTTGAAGAGACACAAATACACAGCTAGGGGGTGGCTCATCAGATTTCCATAATAGCTGTCTAGAAAACCCAAGTCCATCCTGAAGAAAGACAGGAGAAAGATGTGGGGGAGGTTGGCAGGAGGGCATAGCAGGGTTGTATAATGATGCTTATATGTGTGCATATGTGTGTTGGAGAAAGTGAAGACACTGTGCCCAGGCTGGCCCTGGGAGACTCTCTTGAACTCTGCTGCCTCCAAGAAGCAGAGTTCAATCTTTGCTTTGGCCTAAGGCTCAACATCATCAGATGGGCCCTTCCTCGCATCGGAAATACAGGACACAAGGAAATGCAGGTAGCATCCTGTAGCACAAGCTGGACAGTTGGAAAGCCAGGTGCAAACCCTGCTCCAACAGCTCCCACCAGCCCACAGCTGCCAGGAATGTAAGTGTAAGCCAGACAAGTGACCACAGGTCATCTTCCTGAGAAGCTAGTGAACTGATCCGCCAAGAGCTTTGACAAGACAAAGGCTGTTAGTTAATGCTATTGTCCACAGCTATGGAACTGGAGGGAGTCCATGGTAGGAATGGGAATTCTTTTCAGAAATCTCCTTCTTACCCCTTTAAGAGATGCCTAAGAAAGCTAGTCAGCCCTTGCATCTGAGCTGAAGAGGTCACAACCCACTAACCCATCCTGAAGATGTTCCTACTTCTCCTCTTCCTCTCAATCCTGGCTCTGCAGCCATTTAGCATAGCAGCAGAAAACAGGCGCCTAGCACACTGAGCTTGTACCTCTCAGGAGCAGAGCTAAGTCTGAGAGCTGGGGAAGCAACCATGGCTGTCTGGCCTAGTTACCCCAAACCAGCTCAGTCACCAGGCTGCTACTGGAGTCAGCATGGTGGTGGCTTTCCAAGAAAATGTGTGCAATTAAGTCACAACTCCCATGTCCTGTGGCCTTCTCTTACCAAGTATAACTCCAACTACATTTCAAAGCAGCTGCTCTGAGGCCCCACCTAAAGCCATAAAATGTGACTTCCAACCACATGACTAGGCCAAACCCTGATGCTTGCTCCTTTTTAGTCAGTTCAGTGGGGAGGGTAAGGAGGTAAGGACACAAGTTGTCTTACAGGTGTGTGTGTGTGTGTGTGTGTGTGTGTGTGTGTGTGTGTGTGTGTTGCTGTAACAGAAGACTTGAGACTGGGTAACATGAAATGGGAAGACATGTCTTGGTTCATAGTCTTGGGAGCTGAGAAGGCTCTGATCATGATGCTGGCTACAAAGAATGACCTTAGCACATTCCCAGAGTGCCAGAAAGGAAGACACCAAACTTACAGGTCCTTGCTAGTCACATGAGCTCAGTGCTTAACTGTGGATCCCCCGTGACCCAAACATCCCCCCCTGATACCCTGTTTCCTAAGACTGTGGCATTGGGGTTGAAGTTTCCAAAACTTGTTAATGGAGACACACACTCAAACCTTAGTACTGGCCTTGGAAGTGGGAACATGGGCATCAAGAGGAAGGGCGGGGTCAGTGACGATGGGGAGGATAGGGAGCTCAACTCTGCAGAACGTCCATCTTTGTAAGAGTTTAGCTCATGTTTCTCCGATACTTTTTTGAATGCTCAGGGCTGGCTCCTCAGGCTCCACATATTCTCTACCTATAGTGATCCCCTTCCGGCCTCCACCAGAGTTGTCCACCTTACACTGCACTGTCCTCAGAGCCCCTGAACATTACCTCACAAGTCAGGACTCACATACTGGCCAAAGAAGCTGGGTCAGGGCCACTGTTTGGCCAAACTCACCCTATGAGTTTCTTACCCCAGGATCTAATCATACAAACCAGACCAGGGGTGAGACAGGCCATACCCAGGGCTGGAAGTCCACAGGCCAGCAGAGACAAGCCACCTGCTCAGGACATGGTAAGTCCACAGAGAAGGCTTCCTGGCTTTGTGGAAAGGCCATTCTACAGAGGAGACAAACAGGAGGAGAGAGGGCTAGAAAGGGGAAATGGTTTAACTCAGAAGGTGGAGGAGAAAAGGGCTGCCACCCTTCAATGCGCTCAGTCCCATGGGGCCTCCTGCTGTTCATTCGAGAGAACATCTGGGTCCTTCTGCCACTCAAGCATCTAATCAGACAGTCCTGTTCCTGGTCACCAACAGGTCTCTGGTGTCCACCTGGCCAATCTCTTTGTTCTCTTCCTCCAGTAGGGTATGTATGGTCATAATTCATGGCTGAACAACATTACCAACCCAGCTCTCAGCTCCACATACAGCTCTCCACCTTCCCAAGGTCCTTTGCAACCCACACCTTGCCTAGAACGTGTGCCACTGCACACACTGCTCACTAAGCTTGCTCCGTTCTAGATCAGAGACTCCAGGCCCCGGTACAGGGATTAGTTCTGAAAATATTCTGTATTTTTTTTCTTTTTCTCCTTTCTCTTAACCCTGAAATGAGCTCTCAACCTAAGGATGGGGACAGGAGCTGCCGGCACAATAGTTCATGACCATCTTTATTTCTGATACAAGAGCATCCCATTCAAAGGGTTGAGCTTTGAATTCTAATGCATATTTTTGTTTAGAATATACAATGAGTCGAAGATAAATCTGCTCCAGTCTACATGGCCTTGAAGGTGTTTCATTCCTAAGAAGCAACTGTCTACAACCACTTGATCCAGGGGACCCCGGGCCAGGGCGGGAGTCCTCAGCCCCAGGATATCATTTATATTATGACAGTTTTAAGGACAGGGATATAATGGTGCGTGCTCTGGTGCCCTAAACAAGATAGAACAGAATGGTAAGTAGCAACCATTCCCTCTATTCCTTGAGTGGACATGGGAGTCACTGAGCCAATAAGGACACAGCCTGATGGTAGATGTCTCAGAAGGAAGTGGTGCTGGTGGACAAGTGGGAGAGTACGGGTGTTAAGATTTGGAATACCCCAGAGGGTGGGTCGCTTCATGCAGCACCATGCCTACCCTATGCCAGTGGCACTCAAGAGATACCAGCTTCCTCTAACCTCTTTCCTCCCCACCCTCAAGTATCCAGAGCAGCTGAGCCATGTGTCTAAACAAACTTTCAGCAGTAGACAGTACCACACCACCTGTGTCCTGAAGGGGTGACATGTGTGGCCTAGAGGAGGCACATCCTGACCTGGAAATTGAGGGAGGGGTGCAGGAGGAACCGGCTACTTTCTCCTTTATTACTCCATAAATAAACCTCACTTTCTTTAGGCTAAAGCTGAGCACTTAATTTACTCATTACATCTTTTTTTCTATGTTAGAAAATATCATTATCATAGGTGCTTAATTCTGTCTGTGAACCCAGACTCTCTTCTACAACAGCCTTTCACTCCTTCCCCGACATGCCAACAATCCTCAAGATCTTAGGATGGAGTCATAAATCCCATCTCTCTTGGCCACTTGGCTGAGCTTAGCACAGGGTGAAGCACATGGCTGGGTGTCTATCAGAGACCCATTGCTTACTTAGATTTAAGATACGAGGTGTTCCCAGTTGGCCAGAATAGCCCAGGGCTCATATTGGATCTGTGAAAGATCAGCCAGGAAGTTCTTTGTAATGTTGTGCATGAGGCAGAGAAGCCTAGACTTCACAATCACATGCTGATGTGAAAACACCAGCTTTCATGCTAACCAAGCAGAAGAGAACAGAGAGGAATGAGAAGAACCATGAGGCTTATTGTAGCTGGTGATGTATTTCAGTGATAGAGCACTTGCCTGGCATGCACAAGGCCCCTATATTTGTGGAGAGGGATGGCTTAAATAGCTAGACATGGCCGTGTTAGAGGCAGGAGAATAGCCACAAGTTTGAGGCTAGCCTGGTCTGCCCACAGGAAGTCTATCTTCCTGGAATGGATGCTCCAAAGACAGCTTCTTCAGAACCCTCAAACATGAGGTCTGTAGCCTCGGCTTTAAACACGAATAAAAATAAATAGGAAAAGAGTTCTGTTTCCTTTAAATAGAGATGCAAGCTTTAAATGACACAGACGCAAACAAGATTTTAATTTTAACCCAATTGTCCTGACATCTAAGACAGCCATTTTTCCAGGCACAGTGGTTTACAACTGTAATCCCAGCACTGAGAAGGCAGATTGACTTCAAAGTCAGACTTGGTTACAGACCAAGACCTTCAAAAGTAAATAAAGTCCTAGCACTTGGGAGGTCAAGGCCAGCCATGGCTATATAGTGAGACCCTGCCTCAAAAACATAAAAAAGAAAGTTGGTCCTGACACGTAGCTCTCAGAGCCCCCATTCTTGGTTTATGTAACATAGAGGATCATACCCAGAACCTTGTCCATGCAAATCAGGCATACATCTTATCAAGCGATCTAGCTCCCAGCCAGGGAGGAGAGATGGAGTTCCGGGTGCATCAAGGACCCCTCTCTATTAATAGAGAGCTGAGGCAAAGTGACAGATGTCAGAAGACAACCACTTGAGCTTCTCCCATTCAGTAGTAATGTGTCGACTCCCTGTTTCCCTAAATGTCTCCCACTCAGAGAGCAGGGTCTGCTTCGTGATCCACTGTAGGCCTCTTTCCTGAAGCTGTACTCTCTCCCCTTTCTGTGGTTAGTGGCAGGACAAGGCCCAGAAACCTCATAGCAGAGACCAGAGCAATGGAGGCAGAAGGGCAATCGCTCTTCCTTGGCAGGATGCCAAAGGAGAAGCCACTCAGGGGGTTCTTAGAGTCAGCCTGGCACCAACATGGTTCTCTCAATGGGAAGCTAGAGCGATAACCCAAAAGTCACAGAGGATAAATTAAGTTGAGAGCTGGGGTTTGGCAAAGTTGCTGATACAACTTGCCCAAAAGATGGAACCACAGACCCATTTACAGTGCGTGGCCTAATGTCCCCATGACAAGGGTACTGAGACTCCTAGAGAGGCATAAATTATTTAGCTGCAAAGGCAAGAACAGTTGGATGCATAAATTAAGAGGAAGAAAAATAATGGCTTTCTGTGAACTCATAAATGCTCATTTTCCTGGGTCACAGAACTTTTCAAGGCCAATTAAAACTCTGTCAACCATGATGTCAAAATGCTAAGGGGAATACAGTCTGCCTGCAGAGGGGTGGGCTTGCTGGGAGGGGATTATAAGGCTCACAGGCAGTGGTCTATGTCCCCTGTCCAAGGATAAAGGAAACACAAGACCCCAAGCAGTCTCAGCCCAGATGTGGCAGTCTCTAAACAGCTGTGGACACAGACAAGGCTGAGACAATGTGGGTAGGTCTGTGGACATATTAGGGACAGGGGTGTGACCACCCTCAGCATCTGCCTTAGTTTCCTATCTTGTTGCTATGATAAAACACTCTGACAAAAGCAACTTGGGGGATGAAGGGCTTGTTTAGCTCACAGTTCAAGGTTCGGTCCATCAAGGTCAGGGGAAGTCAAAGCAGCAGGAACTGAAATCAGCTGTCACAGAGAGCAATGAACGCATGCATGCAGCTACTTAGCTTTCTTTCTCACACTTATAAAGGCCCCTGCCCATGAAATGGTCCAACCCACAATTAAGATGAGTCTTCCTATATCAATTAACATAATCAAAATAATCCCCCACAGGCAGAGAGGCCCATCTCCTAGGAGATTCTAGGTTCTTTCAATTTGACACTAGCCATCACAGTAGCCACACACACAGATGTCCATCTGGGGCTGTCCTCGCATGCATCTGTGAAGGTAGTAGTGCCTCCATTCCAATGCTTTTCTGCCCAGCATCCCCTGGAATGTAATCCCTGTATTGCCTGGAGCATGTGAGAAACAGACTCAGGACCAGGTCACACCAACTGCATCTCAGAAGGCCCTGGGCTGTTGAAGTACATAGAAACTCAGGAGGTACTGGGACAGGGCACAGTCCACACAAACTCTGCAAGTGGGGACACATCTAGGAGGACTGGCTTCCATACATTGCTTTGAAAACTATATTGATAAACTTGTTCGCCGCAGGTGGGAGGCTATGCCAACCCCCAGCCTGAGCCTCTGCCTGTTCAGAGAGGACAGAGTTTCTTTTCTCCATACCCACAATCAGGGCAGAGGTAGGGTAAGGAGACAGTGGAAGGATGGTCCTCACCCTCTGCAGGTGCTTGTTCCTCTTCCCTGGGGCTCCCAGGAGGGACTTTCCTAAAAAGGGTGGGAGGCGATGCTGTGAACCAGAAGACATGTGACAACAGTGAACTGCTTCTAAGACTATTACTATCCTGACCTGCAAAGTAACAGGTCCAGTTAGGGACATAAGTGGTCATTAGCAATCTATATCTGTGGTCCACACCTGTAGAAAGGGCAAGAGGCCAGCCAGTGAATGAGGGCTTTCAAGTCTGTCTTTGTTAAGGTTTTATTACTGTAAAGTGACACCATGACCAAGGCAACTCTTATAAAGGGAAACATTTCATTGGGGATGGCTTACAGTTTCAGAGGTCTAATCCATTATCATCACAGCAGGAAGCATGGTGGTATACAGTCAGACATGGTGCTGGAGAAGGAGCTGAAAGTTCTACATCTTGATCCACAGGCAGCAGAAGGAGACTGTGAGCCACAGTGGGTGTAACTTGAGCATATGAGACCTCAAAGCCTGCCCCTGTAGTGACACACTCCCTCCAACAAGGCCACACCCACTCCAACATAGCCACACCCACTCCCAGAAGACCACACCTTCGAATAGTGCCACTCCCTATGGGCCGAGCATTCAAACACATGAGTCTATGGGAGCCATTCCTGTTCAAACCACTACAGGGTCTGGACCTTGGGGTAGGCTGGAGTCAGCTAATTCCATCTTACATATCTGCTCCTCAGAGACTTTTCTCTGAGTCTACTAAATGCTGGAAACATGAGTTTGACCTCCAAGCCTAGGGCTAGTCTGTAAGCCCTGGAGTACAATTTTAAAGGGATCCATGCTATTTCGAATGTATAGTTATGTGGGACATGACAACACAGCATCGAACCAAGTAGAGTGCACAAAGGATACATGTTCAGACACTGGCCCTGGGACTCAGCGCCCAGGGCTCACTGAGAGAACCCACAAACACATACCCTGCAAGAACAGGGCAGTTTTCTGGGAGCTACTGTGATGTCATTCTCCATATTCTTCTGATGTTTCAGTTGCCCATCATACAAATCCCTGAAATGCCTGGAATCAAAAATGGCTTGCATTTGGGATTTGGAAGAATTCAGGCATATCTGCACACATATAAATAAACTCTTCGAGGCATGAAACCTAAGTCAAAACATGAAATTCATTCATTTCTTATATATATGGCCTGCAGAAATTTTTTAAAGATTTTATTTTCAACTATGTGCATGTGTGTGTGCGTGTGCATGCATGTATGTGCATGTGTGTGCATGTGTGCACATGAGGGTAATGCCTAAGGATGCCAGAGACATATGATCTTCTAGAAGCTGAAGTTAACCAGTGGATGAGCCAACCCACATGGGTGCTGGGAATGGAATTTGCGTCCTCTGAAAGTACAATATGCATGCTTAACCACTGAGCCATTTCCCCAGGCCCTGCAGCAATTTTGTATGATTCTGTCAGTGTGCCTACCTTTTTGACTGCAACCTGTCACATGAAATCAGGTGTGGCATTTTCTATGTGTGGAGTCCTATTGGCCCTTAACTGACCTAACCTAATGTTGGATTTCAGATTTGGGGATCAAGGGTTATCAGATAACCTTGGCCATGGTATAAGGTGAGGAAAGAGGGCAATGCTACAATATCTTAAGTTCCCAATGACTTCTACCTCAGGATTGTTTCCTTCAATCTAGAATGGCATTAGCATTCCAGGCCACATGCTCCTCAGCTGTTAGAAAAAGGTACACCCTACAGCTGTGTTTCCTACCCACATCTGTAGAACAAAAAACTCTTGGAAGCTATTTTAACTGCAGTCTTTGTACAATAAACAATAATTTGCTAAAATTCACACTGGCTGTAATTGCTTTCAGAATGTGTGTTTGTTCACACACACACACACATTGGTCATATAATCTTCATTTACTTTTAGGGCAATGAAGTAATTGTTCTAGTAACTTTAAAGACAAGTCAAACCCTATTCATGCTTCACAACTACCTTAGAAAATCTTGACCATTTTTGGAAGCAATACTGTCTGGGGGAAACACACAGAAAACCATTGTCTTAGTCAGGGTTTCTATTCCTGCACAAACATCATGACCAAGATACAAGTTAGGGAGGAAAGGGTTTATTGAGCTTACACTTCCATGCTGCTGTTCATCACTAAAGTAAGTCAGGACTGGAACTCAAGCAGGTCAGGAAGCCGGAGCTGATGCAGAGGCCATGGAGGGATGCTGCTTACTGGCTTGCTTCCCCTGGCTTGCTCAGCTGGCTTTCTTATAGAGCCCAAGACTACCAACCCACAGATGGTACCACTCACAAGGGGCCCTCCCCCCTTGATCACTAATTGAGAAATTGCCTTACCGCTGGATCTCATGGAGGCATATTCTCAACTGAAACTCCTTTCTCTGTGATAACTCCAGCTTGTGTCAACTTGACACACAAAACTAGTCAGTACAACCATTTAACATTTAGTTTATCAAAAAGTTCTTTTGTTGGCGCTGGAGAGATGGTGGGGTGGTAAGTGCTTGCTGTCAAGGCATGGGGATCTGACTTTGGATACTAGTACTCATACTGGGGAGGTTGTATTAAACAGGTACCACACATACCAGCTACATATCTCATAAGCATTTATAAAACAGTAAATGTATCTGCAGCCCCAGTGCTGGGGACGTATAGACAAGAGCTAACCTATTATTGGGGTTTGCTGGCCAGCCAAGCTAGATGTGAGCTTCAGGCCAAGAAAAGACTCTATCTCAAAAAAAAATAAGGTAGAGAGTGATGAAAACACCCAACATTGACCACTAGTATGTACACACACACACACACACACACACACACTCTCGAATGTATACACAAAAACTCTATTGGTTTGGATCCTTCCCAGAAATAAGACTATCTGAGAAAGATTCCAGAAGACTTCAGTACACCTTGGACAGTGAGTAATGAATATGACTAGTCACAGTTCAAAGAAGAAACTATCCAGAAGCCATGATCCTCAAGAACAACTGTGATGGTTTGTATATGTTTGGCCCAGGGAGTGGCACAATGAGGAGGTGTGGCCCTGTTGGAGTAGGTGTGCCACTATGGACATGTGCTTAAGACCCTCACCCTAGCTGCCTGGAAGCCAGTCTTCCACTTGCAGCCTTCAGATGAAGATGTAGAACTCTCAGCTCTGCCCGCACCATGCCTGCCTAGATGCTGCCACGTTCCCACCTTGATGATGATGGACTGAACCTCTGAACCTGTAAGCCAGACCCAAATATATGTTGTTTTTTATAAGAGTTGCCTTGGTCATGGTGTCTGTTCACAGCAGTAAAACCCTAACTAAGACAACAACCTTGATATCAGTCAGTAAGATGTAATCCCAGGAGAGTGGTAAGCTGCTCCCAGGTAGCAGGGGACACTGTTTACCATCCCATAACACACAGACCTGCATGCAGGTAGAGAGGCCACCCACCTAGTTCTGTTCTAGTCTAAATTTGGGAAGAACCAAGGTGATCTCATGACAGATATTGGATTTTACATCATGTTTTGATTAACTTAAAAAAAAATAACTTGAGCCTCCATTTTGCTCATAAAATTAATAACACATTGAGAGAAAGAGAAAGATAAACAAGATCAACTTCACCTATATGCAAAATAAAAGTATGTAAGTAAGAAAAAAGATAAAAAGGACCAAAGGGGGCTGGAGAGGTGGTGAGGAGCACTCAGTACTCATGCAGCAGACCTGGGTTCAGTTCCCAGCACCCACATCAGGTGATTCATAATCATTTGTCACTCCAGCTCTAAGCACATATTCTCTCTCTCTCTCTCTCTCTCTCTCTCTCTCTCTCTCTCTCACACACACACACACACACACACACAGAGGCAAATAAATAAAAATGAGCAAATCAATCTTTGTTCAGAAAAAAAAAAAAGCCCTGAGTGATTAACAGTGGTCCAAGAAGGTTCTAGAGAAGCAGTCAGAATCAGGACTTAAGTCAGGGCAGTGGTTCTCAATCTTCCTAATGATACGATCCTTTAGTACAGTTTCTCGTGTGACCCCAACCATAAAATTGTTTTGGTGGCTACTTCATAACAGTAATTTTGCTACTGTTACGAATTGTAATGTAAACATCTGTGTGTTCCTATAGTCTTAGGTGACCCCTTTGAAAGGGTCCAGGCCTACAGGTTGAGAACAGCTGGGTTAGAGGAAGGGCAGAGTGGTACACATATTAAGAAAAGATGGCCTGGGCTAGGGAGGTGGCTCAGTAGGAAAGAGCACTTGCTTTGCAAGCCTGAGAATACCTGGGGCTTGCTAGGCACCTAGCCCAGTCTGAACAGCTGAAGCTATCTCCAGGTTCAGTGAGAGACCCAGCCTCACAGGAATAAGGCAGAAAGCAATAGAGGGGGATGCCCTATGACCTGCTCTGGCCTTAGCATGCTATATGAACAGGCATGCTCCACACACATACCAGATATGGGGTTGAGGGGGAGGCATGACCAAAGTCAGCAAGCACCCCCACTACAGCAAATCCAGGTAGCTGAACACTGACCCAAGCCAAGCTCAATTTCCATGGACTCAGCACGACCCTCATGAATCACAGCCAGGAGCAGGCTCAATGAGTTAAGGCACAGCAGAAAATAGAGCTACAGCCGAGAGGTATGACCACAGGTCAGCTGCACCTGCCTCCTGGAGACTGCTGCCACCCCTCCTTCCTGAAGCGGCCAGTGACATTCTTGGACATGGGAGAAAGAACTGGAACTAGGGTAGGGGTAGGCATCAAATAACCCCAACAAAGAGAAGCCTTCCTTCCTCCAGGGTGCAGCACCTGCCTCTCCCGTTGCTACACAAAGCCAGGAAGCGCTGGTGTTAAGTGGTCATGTAAGGAAGCTCTGGGTGATGTTAACTTGCCTTCCATTTACCACCAGCTAAAATCCCACTTTAATTGGCTTGCCTCTTAATTGAAATAAGTGATTCAACAAAGAGGGCCAAGGAGCCCCGGCCTTCAGGAGAGTAAGCTCCCCCAGAAGGCCTGCCTGTTTGCTTTGTTATTCACTATTCAAGGATGGATCTGTAGGACTTAAGTGATGCTTTCCCCTTGGGATGTGAGTATAAAAATGAAGCCCTTCCCACATGGGAAATGTGGCTCTCACCACCCAGCCACAGCCGCCATTAGACTCTTCCAAAGGAACATGAAGGTATGCCCATCATAGATTTAGACAGGAGTGATAGTGTTTCTATTTAATCAGCAACTCGAGACAAAATCTCACTGCACCAACTTCAGCAGAAGTGCTGCGCATTAAATCACTTCTGAAACTCCCTGAAGAGTAAGGCTCCTAGGTGTGGGATCGCAGGACAATTAAGTAACAATGAAAGAGAACTTGGTGCCATCTGATCAAACAATGCGTTAATCCTAACACACACTGTGTGTTCCTTTATCCTCTCCCTGGGAATGTTGACTTTTTCCGGGTAATTTTGATTTCTCCTTCCCCAAGAACAGACACACAGGTACAGAGAAAGGATCCCAGGCATGTTTCAGTGGAAGACAATGGAAGTGTGGCTACCTCAGCTCCTCAAAGCAAAGAGAAAAATCCCAGGTGTCTTTGGTGAAGGGGGGTGCTTACTTTTCAAAGTTCAGCACCTATGCAAGGCATTTTATAAAGATATCCTACATTCCACATGTACCCCAAACTCACGAAAACACCCCAAATTCTCTGAGCCCGCTGCCTAGAGCAGGGCTAGGGTGTGGGATACCCAAGACTAGAGATCACTAAGCAATTAGCAGCACATCCAGGCCCTGGGGAGTTTCTGAGAGTGAGTTTCCAAGCTCCTTAGAAGTATTTATACACACCTAGCATGCCATTAATCATTCTTATCTGTTCATTAAAGCTGTCTCCCTCAGGGCCTCAGCTGGCCAATTCTTTCTTAGCTCGGTTCTTTTTTATCTATATACCCAAAGAGCGGCCTGCTTCTTTTTTAAGACTTATTTTGTCATTAAAATACTTCATCAGTCCGCATGGATGAGCGCCACCAATTAGTCTGAATTTGTAAAGTTTTTATTAAATACAGAGAGAGGACAGTCCTGGGAGGGTCTCTGTGGGTGGCTAAATGGGCCATGAAAAAAAGCTCAGTGTGGGGTGTGCTTTCATTGATGAGAGACTTCAGAGGCATGGTCCACCTGTGACAATGCCTGTTGACTCCTCCTGTGCCCTACCAGAAAAAGGAGAGCAAGATGAACTTACATGGTGATCTAATTGATCTAAACATGGGAGAGAAATTAGACACTCGGACACTGTAATACACAAAAGCAGTCTGTATGAAATGACATGTCGTTAGTTCCAGGACCATACCTCTGCCTGTGACTCTCCCAGAACCACATTTGGGCTTCCACTGGCTCCTTGGTCCATCCATCCTAGCACAGCTGGCAGGGAGACCCCGAGTAGGGCAAGATGTGGCCAGAAGCCTCCTGGTTTCATTTTGTCCAGTCTGTTGAGAAAACAATCAAAGCTCAGCAAGGAAGCAGTGGGAAGTCATAACAAGTCACTAGGGCGTTGATGTGCATATAGGATCAGGTCAACCTAAGGGGCTGGGCAGATGGTTTGTTTGGGACCTGAGTTTGAGCCCCAAACCCACATAAAAAACTAGGAGTGGCAGTTTGTATCTCTAATCCCAGCACTGGGATGGTAGAGACCAGCAAATCTCAGAGACTCACTGGCCAGTCAGCACTGCCTAATTGATCAGCCATGGGCCAGTGAGGAAAAACTCCTTCTCTCAAAAAATCGAGATGGATGGCTGGTGAAAAACCACACCCAGTGTCGAATTCTGGCTTCCATATGCACACACCCATGCACTCACACAAAGAATCAGATTAACCTAAATATAAATGTAAAATTATAGTACAAACCCTTCTGTTTATTTGGGAGAAATGGTAGCATTACTTCTAGGCCCATTTTACTGTCTCTGAAATGGGGGCTGTATTACAGACCTCATAGGAGTGCGCTGAGAATTGAAAGGGCTGGTACCAGACACACAGTCGAACTCTGAAAATGTAAGCTATTAAATAGTATCCCACTTAAAATGTTACCAACCTAAGGACAAGCAGGGTGAGTCAGCTGAGTCACATCTGTTGGGAACATCTATGCCCCAATTTCCTGAGAAAGCATTTGGGACTAAGCATATGAAGCTTAGGAACTGCCGCAGAGGGCCTGGAGAGGTGACCGAGCAAGTGATAACACTTGCTGCCAAGCTTGACCACCTAAGCTTAATCCCCCAAAGCTGACGTCTGCAAGTTGTCTCACAATGGTATACATACCCCACACACATACATAAATAAATAAACACGCTTAAAGAATTGTTGGTGAGGAATAACATTAAGTATGTTGCAACGTTTCTATGTCTTACACGTTGGCTTACAAAATGGTGAACTTCAAAATAGCATCACAAGGTCTGGTACTTCAGCTTTTGCAGCAGAATCTAAGCAGCTAATGCCAGTGAAGTCCCAATAACCTGGAACTAACTTGTTTCCCGAGACTCACTTTGTCTTCAAGTCCTAGACTAAAACAAAGGGACGATTCAAGGTGACCAGAGACTCAAACCTGCATGGCTCAGGTGTGAGCAGTGCTCAGGAAACCTCCTGTGCTAAAGCACCGTGCTGATGTAGGGAGGACAGACCGATCCGAGTAGCTGCCCTTTTTAATTTTTGTAAATGCAAGTTGGGGGAGGGGGGGAGGTATGTTGGTGTGTGTTGTGGTGGAGGGAGTTTGCTGGTGTATGTGTTTGGGGGGGCGTCCCTCTATCATGTGGATCCTGGGGATCAAACTCAGGTCACCAAGCTTGGTGGCAAGTGCCTTTACCTGCAGAGCCATCTCACTGGCCCACCCGATTACTTTTTAAGTGTTCACTGTGAGTGTATGTTAGCCATCAATTTGATGGTATTTACTTGCAGGTCCTCCATGCTACATCTTGGCCTGGCCCACAGAGATGGAAACACATAGGCCTCTTTAGAGGCCAGCATCCCAGATGACCTGGCCTAGAGACTAGATTACAGCTGGCATCTGATTCACACCTTGTGGCTTGAGGGGTCCTACCTCTACACTCAAGTAACAGCCTTAGCTGACTCCTTCTCTGGACCTCAGCCTTTTAAACTGTGGGTCACATCCTCACAGGGGTTTAGGTAGTGCTTCCTGTTGAAGGGAGGGAGGAGGGGTTCCTAAAAATAGGGCAATGGTAGAGTGTCATACACAGTAAAATACAGAAGCAATAATTAATCAAAGATCAAATGTACAATGAATCCAAGGGGGCTCTGGCAATGCTTACCCTGTAATGGCCACCTCATGGCAGCCTTGGCTCTGAGCACACGAGACTTCACCTCACTCTATCTGATACACTGCCACCAAATAGTGCCTGCAACACCTTGGCTCAGATCCAAGAGGACTGCACGCTCAAACCACAGTGTCCCATTAAGCGTACCAAGTTTCCTGCTCTTATGATCACACAGAGGTTTGATTACAGAGGACAAAGTCTCTTGATACTTTCCTACTGCCATTCCTCAGCATGTAAGTATCAAATGAGTATATGTATTTGGATGGTATAGTGTAAGAATGTTTGATTTCTAAAATTGCTATTTGAGTTACTGGCTGGAATTTCGTAAAACTTGTGAAAAGAATTTTGGCTAGGGAGCAGGACAGAATTTCCAATCGTATCCAAAATGGTCCTGAGCACCCTTCTGCCATTTTGTATTATGTGTTTATGTGGCACAGTGTTCAGTACTGACGATTATAAAATCAAAATATTAATCAGCTCTGAGAAACACCCAAGATGCTCTTCCTCCTGCAGTATCAAATATAAGCCAAACCGTAATTCCTCATGCACATCCATCTCACGAGTATGCAAATTTACTTTAATCTTTAACAAATAGTAAATGTGCATGCATACTAAAGAATTGTTTTAAAATACATTTCTTGAGGGCTGGAGACATGGCTCCATGGTTAAAAGCCTGTACTGTTTGTGCAGAGGATCTGGGTTTGGCACTCACAACCGTTTCTCCTAACCACCAGTAACTCAGGCTCCAGGGGATCTGGTACCCCAGGCCTGGGGTGGGGTGGGAGGTGCCTGCTCTCTAGCATACAAATACTTAAAAATAATACTTAGATCTTTCAGAGTAAAAGATGTTTTATCAGTAAATATCTGATCTGTATATCTAATTTATGTAAGAGGTGAAAGGGATCGGGAGTGCAGTTTAAGAATCTCTGACCTAGACAAGGGACAAAGGATGTCACTCAGTCATTAGTGGCCACCTCCACCAAACAAAGCCACTTGTACTGTATACCGGGTTTCTCTGCCTGCATACCCACGTGTGAGACAGATGCCCACTAGGAAGAAAAGGCAGGGTAAATCATGGGACACCATACACTGGCTTATGAAATGACAAGGTCGCTAGGGATAGCTATCTTGTAGAGAAAGTCTCCCAAGACCCCCATTTCTCTGATTCTTACTTCAGCCATTTTTTTAACATCCACTAGCAAAGCTAAGCTGAGGGAAGCAGTCCAGGTGGCCAGTGACTATCATCACAAGGTCACCATCTCTCTACCTGATGTGCTTTTTGCATAGTGTGGCTTCAGCTGCTGCTTGCGTGAGGCCTGTGATATGAACCAGCGGCTGGCTGCCTGACTCTGTACAAAGGATGGGCAGAGCTCAGAGGGATGGGAAGGTGGGAGGAGAAGAACCCCCTCATGCAGGGCTGGAAAAGAATGTTTTCCACAATGCAACCGTTCTGTTTTGTTTTTTAAAAATAAATAGGGCAGCTTCATGTTCTACATGAATTATCCTTTTTCGAACCTGGAGCCATGTTCCAGAGACTGCAGATGGCAGCTATTGGACTTCTGCATATTTAAGAGCTAACTTTAGTAATTCAAGCTAGAATGAGAAAGACTATGCTTTCTATTCGTGTTTAAATTTGCTGATAACTTAGTCCACTAACAAATAATGCTTGTGAGGTAAGTGCCTGCATTTAAAGGTCTGCTTACTTCCTTTGTCATGCCTCCTTGCCCAAACCCACTAAAAATATAGAGATAATCAAAATCCATCCTCTTAATGTACAACTGTCAACTCCTGGAATTATGAAATATGCAAGCCACAAATCTAACGCTTTATTTTCAATTTGCTTAGTAATCTAAGACCAATTATGTCTGGTGTTTTATTATTAATGGATAGTATCAAAATAAAATCCATTCATTTCAATTATTGTCTTGGCAAGCACCATGTAGCTTCATTTAAGAAGCAGGCCCAGAGGGTGAGCATTAAGCCGGCTGGATTCTGAGAGGTGTTTCAGGACATTCCAACCCCAGCAACAGCCTTGGTAGCTAGAACTGGTACCAGTCTTTATCCAGTTTGCATTGAGATCCCCTATTAAGACCTTATTTAAAGACAGGGAGACACGTGAGACAAACCAACTGCTTAAATAAGCCTATGCAGCTTCTTTAAAAAATGCAGCTGAGTTTGGCCACCACTAGCTGATTTCATTTACACTGTGGATATGTCTTGGATGTCATTTTATTCACAGGATGATTGACAATTCATTATATCTAGAGCACCAAGAGCCTCAAAATTTTCAACTTGAGTTTTATGACAATTCAGTCAATAAAAAGAAGAATTAATATTGGGTCTAAATCAATTTTGATGATCTGTCTAATAACCAAATAGAGACTCTCTATTTGGTTAACACTTACATAGCAATTACTATGTGTCAGGTACCATTCAATCTGCTTTACAGGCATGCCTCATCTCCATGCAGAAGGCAGTGACTATCTTCCCTCCCCATCTGATGACAAGAGGAGGCAGGGTCACAGGGAGGGTAAGTACCCTGCCAAAGCTACATGACGTGTAAATCAGCAGGTGGGTGGTTCTGTTATGACCTGTCCATCAATATACCACCTTTGCCAATATGTAATCTCGGTAGGCAGTTCTTTTTCATATGACCCAGTCGATCTACACAAGGCAAACTAGGAGGGAGGCCCTTCCTGCCCTTGAAAGATACCCAGAGCCAGCCTCCTTTGCTTGCCAAGGCTCTGGCCATGGCCAAGGATTCAGAGCAAGGGGAAAGAGCCAAGCTGTTACCCTTCTGTACCTGCTCCCAGAGTGGGTGCAGCTTGGCACACTGTCCAAGAGAAATCACACAGATTTCTAGGAGGTAAGGATGCTCCTCCAACTCCAGGGAGCACAAGTCACTTTGAGGAAGTCAATCTGTTACTGAATTCATTGTAGCTCCAAATTAAATTGCCTTGCTGGCCTTTCGTAAGAATTCCTCCATCACAGGGCTGGGGGATGAGCTCTTCATAAGGTTGCAGATTCTGACTATCAACCTAGGCCTTACACTTCATTCATCGCGTGTTTCCTTCATTCCTGGCCAGATCCCAAGCACCGGTTACAACTTCACCAGGATAGAGTCCCTCAAGCCTCCTATAAAGAGCTGAGACAGTCTCATCTCCCAAACAACTCAGGGCACCAGTCACTTGGCAGGAGAAACATCTTAATTTGAAGAGAGGCACTTCACCTTTTTCTCTGGTCCCCACCTGGTCCTCAACACTCTCCCACAACTAGGAGAGCTAGGTGCTGCCTCCTATAGATTTAGTGAGTCACTGAAGGTCTGCGACCAAGCCACTGCATAGATCTAGACTCTAACCCAGCCACGTCCTACCTCCTGGACACTTGTCTGCTTTCTTACCCTCAGATTTGTATCCTCTTCCAGATCCTGTTTGTGCTTGTCAGTGTTATGGACTCTCTTTGCAAACCACAGGACTTGTGCTGTAAAAAAAACCCCAGGCTTGTGTCTGTGCTCTCTTTCTGTGCTTAAAATTATAGAGCTATGACAAGGTTGCATGATGCAACATTCCAAATGCCAAGTTGCTTTTTGAAGAAAGTTGAAAAGCCATGACTAAAAATGTAAGTTATTAGGGAAAGACTAAACCTAATATGAACTCATTTAAAAAAAAAAAAGTCTTCCCTGACCCAGAGACCACAAACCAACATGTAAACTGTGCAGGATCAGTGGTCAGAGTCTTATACAGGTGATGCACTAAAGTCTTGTCTTGTCTATTCCTGTAACCAAACCTTTCAGGATGGGTGGGATGCTAGCCACTGGGGACACTGCTCATCAGCGCTCTCTCTCTCTCTGTCTCTCTGTCTCTCGACCTCTCTGTATGTGACTAATCAGGAACATTACCAGGCCAGTCGCTATGGATTAGTCACATACAAATGGCTTAGAAATGACAAAGATGACTTGGTAGAGCCTCTAAGAGAGCAATCAGGTCTGGGACCCTGGAGGCACCTGCATTTCCAAACATCTGCTAGATTCTTGAATCGACTATATTTTACTACATGCCCTGTTGACAATCAACCAGGAGTAATCAAATGAAGAGCCCCAGAGCCCTGCTCTCTTTTTCTGTGTATCTGCCTGATGTTGGGGGGAAGGGGACCATACTAAGCTCAACCTGAAACCAGTGGCTACATCATCGTTTCCTGCTGAAAGGTTTAGACTCTAGTTTTGATTTATGTGTGCTTTAGGAAAAAGAAAAAGCATGTCAAATTTCCTCAACCTGGAGAAGATAAGCAAGCATCAAGCTAGCTGCGGCACGATGTAATTAAATGGAATTGCATTTTCTACGTTTTTGTTACATTTATTTATTTAAATACGTGTGTACGTGTGTACGTGTGTGTGTACGTGTGTGTGTGTGTATGTGTGTGTGTGTGTGTTTATAAGTTAGAGGACAGCTGGCAGAAGTCTGTTCCCTCCTTCTACATGTGGATCTTGGGACTCAAACTCAAGCCTGGCAGCATGCGCCTTTACCCAGTGAGCCACCCCACCAGCCCTAAGTCGAATTTTCCATTAATTATGAGCTCTATATATTTCCCAACAATTGATGCATTGGATATCTAAATTATTTCATGCACAATTCGTAAATTGATGACATTCATCTTGGAACTGAAGTTATGCACGTTCACCTACGGCTTCTAATCACTCTAACCTGTCCAACCTTCAGATAACTCCTCCTAAATACGTCCTTTAAACTGTGATTTCCCCTTAGATTTGATGTCCCATATCTTAGTGTTATTCAGTAAGAGGCAAATCACTTCAAGAGAGATGCTCTCCTGAAATACCTAATTTCATCATGTTTGGAAAAAAACAGTAACCCTACATAAGCAGGAAGGAGGACTTGGAGAGAAAAGACACCTCCGGAGGTAGGGCAGACACTTAAGGCAGGTTTGCAAACGCTTAACCATTCAATACCAGTCTCTGGAACAGACTCTTAAGTCAAACAGAAGATCACCACATGAGGTCACAGTAAATAAACAGGTCCTCCAAGTCCTTAGCAGAAGAAAAAGCATGGTGAGTGACCTAGTCACCCAGTCTCTCCCTCCTTCACTAACCTGCTGGACACAGCCAGGGGAAATGTCAAAGTCCTGACGTTGCCCAGTCCAGCAAGCTGGTCTCTCTGGGGGGAGAAGCCTTTCTGCAATTAACAAAACTTGGTGACCTCAAATTCTAAGAGGAAAAATAAGAGCCACTGGAACAACATAATTAAGAAAGCTAACACATCACATCCAACGGACCCTTTCCTTGGATGGCCATTGGTTCAAGCTAAAATCTTTCGTAAAAGAAAGAGGGAGGTGTTGGGTCCCACGATGGGAGGAAGAAAGCCAGCATTCAGCTGATGGTGGGCAAAATGACCTGAGCCTGAAGTCCCTTCTCACACAACTGAAAGAGGAAGTAACTAGGTTCTGCAAGGCATAGGGGTTCAAGAGTTTGCTGGAGAGGTGTTGTGGCTATGATATCACAAAGTCCTAGTCACTCCCCCACCCGTTTGCTTTCCACACCAGTGTTCACTCCAGAGCCTAGCCTCAGAATCAGAGGAACTGGAACAGACACTGGCCAGTACCAGGGATGAGAACAGACTGTTAAAGGTCCCACTTTCATTACCAGTGGCTGGTGGGTAGGAATATAACTTGGGGGCTTTCTGGAAAAGTCCTAACGTCTTCTTCATGCCCTCTTTTCCTCCTTAGAAAATGCCAAGGGGTATTGTTCCCTACGTTTTTGGCTGGCAATTACCCCATTTCTGTGTAAGGCATATAAAGGGGGGATGAATTTGGGTACCTCGCGGCGGGTGAGGGTACCTAGTACAATTCCTGGAGCACAGGCTTGCAACAGATTTACTAAGACAACAGACTAAAGCTACTGGCGCTGGTTTTCACTCATGAAAACCTCAATGGGAGCGACACCTAGAGGGGAACGGAGGGGAGACTACTGAAGCGCTATTCATCAGTGTCAAGAGACGGTTATCTGGAGGAAAGTCCTCTGGGCAATGCAAGGTGGGCCAGCTCTGGAAGAAAATGCAGACCTGGTGGGGGCGGGGGCAACTCCCAGAGAACTCTGAGTTGACCAAAGGACAGCATAGATGCTCGCCAAATTCGGGGCATCACAAGCTCTACCGACCGCTGTCAGTCAGTTTCCTTCCTTGCAAGAGTTTCAGGACAGGAAGTCCTCAGGTGTCAGGCATGGGGAAGCCAAGTGGGACACAGCTTTGTCAGCTGCAGAGAGTGCTCAAAGCCTAGTGCTGCAGGGTTACCCAAACTCCAGGCGACATGCGCCCCAAGAGCAGCGCTTCGCCTGCGTTTCCCGGGTCCCTTCTGAAACTTGGAAATGGTCTTCCTTTGGTGGGGCAAAGAGGGGCCGAAGTAAGCCAGCACAGTCACTCTTAGCACGGATCTCCCAACCTAAAGGTCCTCAGGACAAAGTGCTCCCTAGAGACTTCCCAGTGGGTTACAGTAGCTGCTTACTGACAACAACTGTGGCCTCTCAGGATGAAAGCCACAGGGTCCCCAGAGCAGTTTTCTGCCCGGATACTCTCTTCTTGAGCTCCTTACACCGTGGGCCATGGGATAATGAGGGCCAGGAGATGCGCAGCTTATCTTTTGGCTGCGACAAGGGGACGCAAGTTTCCCCGCAAAGCGGAGGGGAAGAAGGTGCAGAGGATGCTCGCCCGCACTCTAGATCCCAGCCAAGGGCACGGGTCTGAGCCAGGGTCTGTCGCTTAGGTTTGGCTGAGACGATCCGGGGGTTCAGAGCCCAAGAGCGGCGCCTGCAGGGTCTCGGTGCGGATCGCGAGCTTCGGGCTCAGCCAGAGCAGTTCTGCGTGGCGCCCCGCGCGCCTATAAGGATCGCTCCGTTCCCCACCGCTGATCCCCGGGTGTCAAACCCCATATACCCCAGCTTTAGCCCCGAGTCCTAGAGCATCCAGGGTGGCCCTGCCGAGCCCCGGCCCTGTCGTCCCATGCCCGTGGCCAGGCGCGCAAACTTGGCTCTCCAGGCGTGGGCAGTGAGGACCAGCGAACGCCCGCACCGGGCCCTGCAGCGAGCTGCGGAGCTGCGGGCGTCGGGACCCCAGCGGAGAGCAGCGGGACGAGCCAGCGGCGGTGACACGACTCGGACACCCGCATCTGCTCCGGAGCTGCGACCCGCTTACCTACGGTGGCCGGGGCCGAGGGAAAGACCTGGTGGCCGGACTCCGGTGGAAGGGAGGGAGCGCCCCGTGGCGGCGACGGAGGCGGCGACCCGGACCCCGCGTCCTCCGCTGGCTTGTCTCCCGCTGTCGGCTGGTCCCCCGGCGTGCTAGAGACAGTCCAAGCTCCAGCTCTCTGAGCTTCCGCCGTCCGCCGCTGTGCCTCCGCTGCCGCGGCTGCCCTATTTCTGCCGCCGGGACCGGAGTCCGTGACGTCACCCTCCGGGCCCCGCCTGCCCAATCGCCGCCACCTGTGCTCGCCGCCTGCCCGCTTGCGGGTCAGACCCCGCCGCAGGTGGAGAGCAGCCCGGCGCGCACGCAGAGCTCGAGGATTCCCTGTGCCCAGCACCACCTGGGCTGGGCAGCTCTCTTTCCCCTGGCTCCCAGGAAGCTCAGCAGGTGACAACCCCCTGCCTCTGTTTTCCTACTCACCTCTCTTCTCCTCTAAGCTCTTTTCCGGGCCAGCGTCACCCAAGGTTGTGCTTTGCTCAAAGCGCAGGATTGTTCTCAATCAGCGGCCATTTCTCATGAAGCCTTACCGGGTCGGTACATTGCACCAAGAGATGTCCCTGGAGCAAAATTCTGGGGACAGTCCTCTCTGCATTGAGAACCCACTACCTGTGAAAGAGCAAAGTTTTCTTTACTCCCGACTATAGACACTTACAAGAATCCCAAGTGACATTTGCCAAGCTTGACCAGGCTAAGCTGGGATCGTGTCTTGTTCCTAAACAAGACATTTTCCTCTCCTGGGCCTAAGACCGTGGCTTCCTGGCTTTTCCAACTCTCTCTTCACCTCCACAGCTTTTCAGATGTGCTCAGCTAAGTTGCAAACACCTTTGTCACTTTTGATCTAACCTCACACCTTCCCAGGTCCTGCCTCCTGCTGTGCTGGTGTGGATGTTCAGTGACTCTCTGTCCTGCCCATGCCTTTGGGATTTCTCCTGATTTGCAGGAGGGCACAACAGGAGCTTTTCTGAAGATAAGGTTAGTTAAATAGAAAAGAAAGTGTGGAAATACTAAAGGGCTGGTAGAGTCTGTCCTTCCATTGGGCCCCTGGGCTGGTTCCAGGAAATCCTGCAGTGAGTGGGCCAACACAGCCTTTCTTGCTCAGGTTGGTCTAGGATCTAAGCCCTCCTTCCACCACTGTCTTGAGAATGGTGCAACTCAGACCCGGTTGTAATTGCTTCTCAGCTGCAAAAAGCGGAGGTGACTTCCAGGTCATAGTCAGCTGTGACTTCGCCTGTGAGCACCAAGATTTGCACTCAGATATAAAAAGGCAGCTGTATTCTCTGTGCCCTGGGGCTGTGGTCAGATGCTGCTCTCTGCTATTTGACCATGATTTTCTGCCAATGCCACCCATGAATGAATCCCCAAGGCTGGCTGGAGGCTGGATTCTTCTAAGAAATCTGAAATCCAGGAGGTGAGAAGCAATTTCCTCCTTGAGAAAAAGAAAAAGAATGCCCCTAACAGGTGGTAGGGAGCACAGAAGTGATGTCCCGCTGCCCTCTGAATTTGCATCCCTGGTCTACAGATGAGACTAAACCACAGAGCTCTCCAAGTTGAGGTAGAGAGAAAGGCAGATCCCTCTTTTCTAAGCACCAAGTCGTCTCTGAGGCAGCCCAGTGGCCATAGTGCAGGATTCCAGACAGGAGAGTGGTGTTTTGTTTTTTGTTTTTTAATAACTAGAGGTCACATATAAGTCAAGGCCTGCAGACTGACCAAGACCAGAAATAGCAATGGTTAATGTTTAGAACAACATTGGGCTTCCTCATGCTTCCCAAGGAAGGAGAAGGAGAAGGAAACTGTTGTAAAACAGATGTTCAGATTACTCCCCAAGAGCTGATGCTGACCTCCACGGTGAGCCATTGTGACCACTGAGCGGAAAAACCAGAGTGGAATAACGAGTCACCTTGGAATAAGAGAAGGTGACACAGGAAGGCTGGAGTCAAACAAGCCTCCGAGAGGCAGCATCCGGTGCCACACTCTGACACCTCTTCCAATTGCTTTGTGCTTTCCCCTTCTGGTGTAATCTTTTTTGGGGGGGGGGGGGGGGGGGGGGGAGGAAGCTAGACTTCCCACAGAGACTTGCAGAATTTGCTTGCATCTTTGTTTCAGGACTTGCAAGCACACTGCTTCTCATTAGATAACTAGGATTCTTGGGAAAGTTTTGTTGCTTTGTTTTTTTAAGGTAAATTTTGAATTTCATACACTTCAGTACATTTGGGGTGGAAGGGCTCCTAGCATAAATTGTATTACTGCACTAGCTCAGCTATACAGATTCAGAAACAACCAGAAGTGATTTATATACTTCTACTCTATGCGTCAAAAAGTTTAAACATCCCTTGCTTTGTTACATTTTGAGACAGATTCTCACTATGTAGCCCAGACTAACAGACTCTTTTTTTCTTTTTTACTTTAACAGTGGATTTTTGTTTGTTTGTTTGTTTGTTTGTTTTTAAGGTTTAATTATGCATATGTGGGGGCTGTACATGTATGTGCAGGTGCCTGTGAAGGCCAGAAGAGGGCATCAGGTCCCCTGGGAGCAGGAGTTACAGGTGGCTGTTGGCCACCAGCCATGGCCGCTAGGAATCAGACTCTTGGAGAACAGTGCTGGCTCTTAAGCCTTCTCTGCAGCTGCCACTTTAATGAGTTTTAAATCTCTTACCTTCTCTCCTCACCAAACCCACAAGCCTGTAATGAGAAGTTGAGCAGTATGCATTACCTTTAGTTTCTTTCAGATTATAGAGGAGACTGGGCAGGCCCAGACCAATCCCAGACTGTGCCCATCAGTGGCTATGGGTAAAGTAGCCAGGCTGGAAAGTCATGTGACAAGGCAGGAAAACAGAAACCACCTCCTTCCTTGTCTTTCTTATTAATATTCTATAGCCTATTGACACCCAATGTCCTTTTTCTTCTGTGCCAAAAATGCCACATACCTTAAGATTTCTGCTTTTTCTTCTCTCATGTCACAGCTATGAGTGGATGGAGTGGAAAGCAGACATATGAAATGAACTTTCCTTTTAATTTTTAAATTTATTTTTATGTGTATGGGTGTTTTGTTGGTATGTATGCCTGTGTACCATGTGTGTGTGTGTGTGTGTGTGTGTATGCGCGCGCGCATGCGCGCGCAGTGCCCATGGAGGTCTGAAGAGGGTGCTTATTCCTGGAACTGGAGTTACAGGTGATTGTGAGCCACCGTGTGGTTGCTGGGAATTGAACTCAGGACCTCTGGAAGAGCAGTCAGTGCTCTTAACCACTGAGCCATCTCTCCAGCCCTGGAGGGGAGTTCCAAGAACACTTTCTATCCAAAATGCCCATGCCTTTATCACATTCATTCTAAGGTCTCCAATTCAGGACAAATGGCTAACTGAGATGCGTATTTAACTTATCAAAAATGACACTGGTTGGCAGGCACTCAGCAAGTACCTGTTACAGAGTCATCCTGGCTGGCATGCCCTGCCCCCTACCCTCAACCTCTCCAGCCTCTGAGCATCACCTCCCTTCCCCCAGCTTCTCTTCCCTATATGACCCAGCCATTTTGGCTATGTGGCCTGTTGGCCACTTGGCTCCTGGTTCCTCTCTCTTCCTCTCTTGTCCCCATTGCACCCCTCACCCCCACCCTACACCCCTCCTTCATGGCCTGGTTCAGACTACTGGTCTGGTTTAGTCTGGATCCTTCCAGATGCCTCTGACTGTTTTCTCCCGCATATCTACAATGAACTTCCTTCTCCACTGTACCTGGGAGCAGTCACATCCTCACTTTTTCATTTCCTAGTCTGTATAGAAGTTGGTATCAAATCGAATCACTTTGCTTTGAAAAGATCCCTGACGTCAAAGCCTCCCAAGTCCAGTGTTAATACTGATTTCTTAAACAATCGTTCATGGAATCATGCAGAGGCAAGGGATGTGAGCAAGGAATAATAAATCTAAATGAAAAATTATACTCACAAATGTGTGTGA
Organism: Rhynchomys soricoides; assembly: GCA_019843965.1. Classification (NCBI taxonomy): domain Eukaryota; kingdom Metazoa; phylum Chordata; class Mammalia; order Rodentia; family Muridae; genus Rhynchomys; species Rhynchomys soricoides. The sequence continues at coordinate 5,147,526 of JADRCH010000121.1, forward strand.
GTGTGCATGTATATGGTATGTGTGTGTGGTGTGTGAGTGTGTATGTAAATGTATGTGTGTGGTATATGTGTATGTATGCGTGTTGTGTTTGAGTGTGTGTGTGTGTGTGTGTGCAGTGCAGAGGTTCACTGTTGAGTGTCTTGTCATTTTCCACCTTAGTTTTTAAGACCTCTCACAGAACGTGGAACTTGTCACTTCCATTCCATTGAATAAACATCAAACCCTCAGGATCCACCTGTCTCTGGCTCCCAGCACTGGGTGACAGTTTCATATTCCCATGCTTTGCTTCTCTGTTGGTGCTGGGGTTAAAACTTGGGTTGCCATGCTTGTTCCGGAGGCATTTGACCAACTGAGCCATTTCTCCCACCCCAGACAGCTGTTTTAAGCTAGAGGAGAATGAAGGTAAAGATGAGACTCAGCCAGGAGATAACTGTGATTTGAAGACATTTCAAGGCTAATGAAGAAGCCATCGGGTAAAGAAGAGATTTCAATTGAGAAGTTAGAATAAATGAGAAGATGTAATGATGGGAAGGGCAGTGTGGGAACTAAAAGATGGAGGGAGATGAACAGGGGCATTATGGGTACTAAAACATGGAGGGAGATGAACAAGGAAGCCTTTCTCCACGACTCTGCTCCAGAGCCCATCGACTCCCAGGATATCTATGGCATGAGAAACCCAAGAAAGGCTCTAGCCAAAGGCAGAAGACAGACAGCCGACTGCCTTTTAAAAAATGGAAATATAGGCTCAAAGGTTTGTCACTAATATCGTTTCTCCTCAGTAGAGCATTAGCACCTTCTAGTTGCCCTTTGTGCCTTTTTAAAGGGTTAGTGGAGAAAGTTCTGCCTTTGCTGGTGCTCAGAGCAGAAAGCTGAGTAGCTAGGAGAAGGTGAGAGAGCATCTAGCAGCAGCCCATTTAGACAGAGGCTCAGAACAGGGATGGGGAATGGACTTGATATCAGCTGGACCAGAGTGGCTTAGCCATGGACCGGGCTGGAAAGGTGGAAGATAGAGATGTCGGCAAGGGCCTGAGTACCATACAGACATGAGTTCTGATTATAGGTGTCACAGGAGGCAGGGGCTGCTTTTGAACAAGAAAATGGCTTGATTTATGGTATGTCTTTAAAAAGCTGTTCCAGCTACAGTGTAGACAAGGGAAGAGCTGATGGTGGAGATACGAAAAAAGGCCAGATATTAGCTGTTTAGAGAGACAAAATCCTGCCTAGTACCATTACCATTATTACCGTTGTATTAGCATATAATAAGTATTAAAACGAGCATCATAATTATGCATAGACTCCAGCCCTGAACCTAAACCCCAGCCATAACCCTAAACCCCAAACCCAAACCTAACTTTCAACACTAACCTTAATCCCAGCACTTTCTCTGGTCTCCTACCCTACCCCCGAACACTGTCTAACTCTAATCTTGCACTGACTTTAAATACTAACCCTGACTCTAACCACGAACCTCATCCTCACTCGCCCTAACCCTTAACCTTAACCCTCACCCTAAACCCTACTCCGACTCCTAAATACCAACTTTAATGATAATACCTGTTCCTAACCAAAACCACTGACTGGCTGGAAAATGCCAGAGCTAGAGCTGACCGGGACCTTTGTGGTCACTACAGCCATTCTGCATCCAGTCCAAACTATAGCCAACACATGTCTGAGAATCCAGTTCCTTCAAATAGGTAAGGTCTGTGGAAAGCCTATTTCTTTTGTCCTCCTCGTCACGAACCCTTGTCATGAAATAGAACCCAAGCATGTAATCTTGAAGAGCTGTGGTAGACTCAAAATTTAAAAATGGTTTTGCCACATATGGTCAGGCAAGGCTGATATGAATACCTGTCTGTTGCCGACTTAAGATTCTTTCCTCTAGTCTTCCCTGCCTATAGCATGTCACTCCTGTTCAGATGCTCACTGTCAGCACCATCCAAGACATTCATGGTGATTGGTCAATCAAAGTGGTGAGGTGGGGGCAGCGTTAGCCAAGGAGACCAGAGGGAAACCCTTGTGGGCTGGGGTTGGGGATAAAGAGAATCCCAGAAAGACATGGTGCTTCTCTTCTTGATTCCATCATTAGTCAGGAGGGTCCCATACTCATGGCCACTACATTGTACTCTTGAGAGCAGCTGTGCTGACCCATGAAGGATGAATGAGGAAGGACAGAGCGAGAATCCAGGCCTTGAGTAAGCCACTGATTTAACCAACTTTGAAGCTTGGGACTTAGGTTTCTCATGGTTCCCAAATCACTTGAACTGGGGGTTTCTCACTGCGAGTTATAGGAAGACATATCACACATGAAGCCAAAATATAAATAAAAGCCAGTGTAAAGTAATTTGATTGATGAAGTGCGGTATGGGAGGCATTCCTACTTTGCATGTGGGAGTGTGCTCTACATGTTATTTGACAAGGTCTCCGTGCAAGGCAAAGGTCAAAGGGTTTAGATGTCAACCCAGCAATCAGATTATGACAGTTTTCTGTTATAGGGAATATATAATCAACCAGGACCCTCTAGTTCCTAATTGCACCAGATAAAGACAGTGGGTACAAAGCAAGTGACTTGACAAGATGTTTAAAGCTGACAAATTTGTGCACACACATCAGCCTCGCCTGACCATATGTGACTTGCAAATGTCTTTCACCACAACCCTGCTCAAAACCCTTTTTAAAATAATTCTGCCATTTTGGTGTAGCATGCACCCAGAAGACAGATCTGTTGTTTTCAACTAAGTCTTTCTGGGTATTACATAAACTACTGTGTCCTAAAGTTTGTTTTCTTGCAATCAGGAATAGTAACTATATGATGAATGTTACAGTCACATTGTGGTTTTGTATTCTTCAATAACAGACAATGAGTTTTGTTAAAGTCTCTGAGGAAAGTGTAGCTTTCTGACAAATACACTGAGAGGTGATACCACTGCAAAGAAAAAGATGAAGTGCCAACATAATATTAATCATGAGCAAAAAGATCTTCCAAAAATTGAGGTCTAAAATTCTGGACCTGGGGCTGGCATACAGCTCAGTTGGTAACATGCTTGCTCATCACATACAAAGCCTTAGTTGGCCCCCAGCACCACATAAACCCAGCAGACACTCAGGAGGTACAGTTCCAGACATCAGATGGTCACTGTCATCTGCACACACATATCAAGTTCAAGGCTAGCCTGGGATGCAAGAGGCCCTGCTTCCAAGTAAAATCAATTGAAATCAAAACGTCTAGATTTGTGCGCTTAAAATACTACTGTTTTAGTTTTGTAATTTCTATGTTTAATTTATAAATGACAGGAAGGGGAAGATTCTGGGCCACCATTTACAAGTACTCTGCAAATGTCACATTGTAGGTGTGGAGAAAGGCTTTATTCTCAGATGCAAATCCAAATCGGATGTCATTGTCACCCTATTTTCTTTCTTTTTTTTTTAAACACTGTTTTTGAAGTACCAAAGGCATCATGAGGGTCCATGTGAGGATTCTTATCAGGTGAACGCAGTTCACAGATTGGCAACGGTAATTCTGAAGCTGCATTGTAGGCTTGCTGTCTCTCCACCCTCAATTATCTCGCATCTCATCATTGGGTTCCTTATGTTTCTCATCTTTAAACACAGTCTATGATGGGCACAAATCAAATATCTATGACTAAGAAGAAAAACAATTGAGCATCCTAACATCTCAAACAGCTCATGCTTTTCAGCCGAAAAGACAACCTGAGCAAAGGCAGCACGCACATCCTCACCTGACCTCACGGACTCTCCCTGTGGACCCTACCACGCCACACAGGCCTACAGTCTCTTACTGCACATGAATTAAATCTTACATGATTACATGTTGATTCTTTATAAGAGTGGTTTTTTTTAAATTACATGTGTATGTGGTTATGTGCATGAGTGCAGGCGCAGAAAAGGACATCGGATCCCCTGGAACTGGAGTTACAAGCAGTTGTGAGCCATTCAGTGTGGATGCTAGGAACTGAACTCAGGTCCTCTGAAAGAGCTATGTGTACTGTGCACCCCTGGGCCCTCTTCCAAGTCCCCACTTACAGTGTGGGTGTGGGTATGTGTATGTACAAATGTGCTCACCCTGAGTGCACGTGTGGAGGCCAGAGGTAGGTGTTAAATGTCTTCCTCTGTGGCAGCAGTTCTCAACCTGTGACTTGTGGCCCCTTTGAGGGTCTAATGACCCTTTCACAGGGGTCACCTAAAACCATAGGGAAATATAAATATTTACATTACAGTTTATAACAGTAACCAAATTATAGTTATGAAGTAGCAACAAAGCATGCTTCCCATGTTCACCACAACATGAGGAACTGTATTAAAGGGTCGCAGCACTGGGAAGATTGAGAACTGCTCCTCTATGGCTTCTGCCTTATTATTTTGAGACAGGGTTTCTCACTGAGCCTAGACTTCCCCATCTGTGTGAGCCTGCCTGGCCAGTGAGTCCCAGTATCCACCTTCCTCTACAGTCCCAGCACTGACAGCAGACCGATGGCCATAGCAGACCATAGATGGCCCCTTTTGCAGGGGTCGGGGATCTGACCTCAGACTTTGCTGCTTGTGCTGTAGCCACATTATCAACCTCTCCAGCCCCTCATCGTTTGAAGCAATGACACAAACGTGTCCTGTGTACTCCCCACTCCTTCTCATCTTCTACTAGCATGTTGTAAATCCATGTGCAACATCTCAACCAGGATCCTGACCTTGACAAGAGCTTCTCCATCATAAGAATTTCTCATATGGACATACTCACCCCATTTTTCTCTGCCTTTTCCATCTCCAACCTCTAGAAATAAGTAATCTTCTTATTTCTATTATTTTCTCATCTTGAAACTATTATAAAAAATAACTGCAATACACAACTTCAGAAGCCGGCTTTACTCTGCCTGGTGTAAGTGCCCGGGCTCATCTAAGGGATCCCATGTGTCAGCAGCTGGTTACTTTGTATCAAAAGTAGCATCTCCCAGTGTGGATGTTCCACATTTGTTTAACCACCTAGGTTGCTTCCACATTGGGACTATTAGGAATAAAGTTGCTGTAAACACTTTTATGGGAATATAAATTTTCATTTTTTTTCTGTGACAAATGCCCACAAATACAACTGCTAGTTAGTTCAATAATTTCATGTTTAATTTTTTAATGACCAATTTTAAATAATAGTGTTTCAGAGAGAGACAGAGACAGAGACAGAGACAGAGACAGAGACAAAGAACTGGCTAAACTATCTTTTAGAATGGCTGCACCATTTTCCATTAGCACCAGACAAGCACGACTGTTTCCATGTCTCTGCAGATTTACCCACATTTTAAAACTGTGTTTCATCAGTCATGAGAGGTATATAGTGGTAGTCCTCTATAGTCTAAATTTGCATTTATTTAATGGCTAATGAGGATGAACAGCATTTTTAAAATCTCTGTGATTGTGTGAAAATAGACGGAGGGAAGGAGGGAGACAGGGAAAGAGAGAAAAAGAGAAGCAGGAGGAAGAGAAAGAGGAAGAAGAAGGAGGAGGAGGAAGAAGAAGAAGAAGAGGAAGGGGAAGGGGAAGGGGAAGGGGAAGGGGAAGGGGAAGGAGAAGGAGAAGGAGAAGGAGAAGGAGAAGGAGAAGGAGAAGGAGAAGAAAGCAGCAGCAGCAGCCGCAGCAGCTGTAGTAGTCAGGGCCCTGAAGGTCAGAGGGCAGTCTTAGGTATGTGTCCTTGCCCTCCTGTTTATTTGAGACAAGGTCTCTTGTTTCCTGCTGTGCACACCAAGCTAGCTGGTCAAGACTTTCCAGGATCCTCCTGTCTCTCCCTGCAATCTCACCTTAGGAACACTAAGATTATTAGAGACACACTTTTTGGGTTTTTTATTTGTTTGTTTTGTTCTTCTTTTTTTCAAGATAGGGTTTCTCTGTGTAGCCCTGGCTGTCCTGGAATTCACACTGTAGACCAGGCTGGCCTCAAACTCAGAAATCCGCCTGCCTCTGCCTCCCAAGTGCTGGGATTAAAGGCGTGCACCACCACTTTTTACGTGGTTTCTAGGAATGTGAACAAAAGTCCTCATCCTTGAGTGGCAAGCAGGTCACCCACTAAGCAATCTCCATGGCCCCAACCTTTTATTATGTTGACTGTATATTGTTTTCTTTGGTGAAATGTCTCTTCATAACTTTTTGACCATTTTCTATGTAGTGAATACTAGCCTGGAATTCATGGCAATCCTCCTGCCTCAGGCTTCTAAGTATTGGGATCACAAATATGAGCCATTATGCTCACTTTTGACCATTTTATAAATGGAATTTTAGAAAACATTTGAGCTTTGAGAGTCCTAATACATCCTAGAAGCTAGTCTTTGATTGGCATGTGGTTCTCAAGTGTTTTCTTCTAATCTGTCGCTTGTTTGCTCTTCCCTTGATCAAGTCTTTTGTAGAACAAATGATTTCATGTTGACACAAATTTATCAACATTGTATGAATTTCTCTTTTGTTTTTTCCTAAGTGGAAAATACCAAAGATTCTGTCCCATTTTCTTAAAAAAATAAATTTTGGAGTTTTACACCTTACAGTTAAATCTGTTACCTCTCAAGACAGCTACATTCCCTAAACCCAAGTCTCCTAGCCCAGGCTCTCAGTGAACTAGAAAGAGGAATCAGAAGGCACTTTCTAGAATAGGAAGAAAGGTAGCCTTGGTTTGTGGGGCCATGAAAGGCAGTCTGATTTCTGACTGAGCTAAGGGTTCAAACCCCAGTGGTTCAGTAGGTTGTCCCCAGCAGAGGGAAACCCTACAAGGGACAGCAGGCATTTGCCATACTCCTAGAGACAGCTCCTGACACATGGCTACATCTCTCCATAGATCTGTGACATTTAGTCACGTAAAGAGAGCACCCCAAGCTCTGCCACAGGTAGAGGCATGGTCATGTAGCCTCAAGACATCCCCATGCTAATGAGGCACCTAGAGGCTTAGCCACTCCCCTTCCCAGCCACTATTTCAACATCGCCCCTCCCTGAGGTCTGGGGATATGGATTCACCCATGCCACTCTCCATCATGACAATAAATGCCCTGAAACCCTGGGCTGTCTCTCTTCATCCAGTGGGGAACAACGGAACAGGCCTTGTCTAAAGAGCAGCTGCCTAGTCTCCTGCAGAAGGCCTCCCAGCACTCCCAGCCACGGCAGCTACTGAACCAACCTAACCCAGCTAGCCAGCACACAAGCCAAAGTCCTGGTCCGCCATGAGACCCCGCAGTGCTCCTTCTCACCCTCAGCCCAGGCTAGATCTCGTCTGAGGTCCCACTTCGTTCCCCTGGGACCCACAGCCTTGTCCCCCACTCCCAGACTGTGTTTCTGCCAGGGCTTCTCACAGCCCGACACACGTCTGGAGGGGTCTGCACGGTTAAACTTCCTGTGTGTCCTGCCCTTCCCAGGAGCGCCAAGCGCCTAGGGCAGATGCGCTGGACCTACACTCTGCCATTTCACCCAAAATTGGTTCCAATTAACATCACATTGCAGGCTTCACTCACAGCCAATACAGGTATTCTGAGCGAAGACAACCTTGCCAACAAGTCCAGGTGTATGACAAATGAGCTAATGATTTACATGGTGACAAGATGCAGGCTGCCTGCATGCCATTTTATGTGGGCACTCTTGAGTGATGGTGTGCATGTTGAGGTCAGAGGACAACCTCAGGTGTCAGTCCTTGATTTCCACCTAGTTTGAAGAGGGTTTCTTGTTCTTCACTGCTACAGACACAAGGCCAGCTGTCCAACAAGCTTCTGGGTGATTCTCCTGTCTCTGCCTCCCATCTTATTGTAGGTGCTGGGATGACAGACACACACTCACATACTACTGTATCCAGATGTACGTGGGTTCTAGGGATCTGAACTCTCGTCTACATGGTTTTATGGCAAGTGTGTTTACCTACCATCTTAGTTAGGGTTTTACTGCTCTGAACAGATACCATGACCAAGGCAACTCTTATAAGGACAGCATTTAATTAGGGCTGGCTTACAGGTTCAGAGGTTCAGTCCATTGTCATCAAGGTGGGAACATGGCAACATACAGGTGGAGGAGGAGCTGAGAGTTCTACTCTTCATCTGAAGGCTGCTAGCAGAATATTCTCTTCCAGGCAGCTAGGATGAGGGTCTTAAAGCCACACCCACAGTGTCACACCTACTCCAACAGGGCCATACCTTCTAAGAGTGCCACTCCCTGGGCTGAGCATATACAAACCATTACATCTACTGAGCCATCTTCTCAGACCCTCACATGTAATTTGTTAAGGCTTTTTACCCTGATGATGCATGAAATTCTTCACATGGTGGAGCTGTTCCACCTTCATGCCAGCTTGCAGCATGACATGCACTTATTACCCTGGGTCACAGAGCCACCTTGGAGGAGTGTAATTCATGGGCAGCTCATAAGACCTGGGGAGATGGGCCATCCCTGGCTCCCTGGGAGAGCCAAGCCACCATGCACATCTAGTTACTCCTACCAAACACATTTCCATCCTGCCTCTTCACTGTCATACCTGATGAGCCGCTCCATAACCTTCAGGATGGGACATAGTTGCTAGGACAGCAAAATCAGCTGCTCTTGGGGACACCTTGTACCTAATTTCAAAGCAAGGTCAGAGTTGATCTGTAATTACCTCAGAGGGCTCCTGGCTCCAAGACCTGCTGCCAAGGCAAGGAAAAAGAGTCAGCATGTTCACATGAGAAGAAGCGCTAACTGGGGGCCACTGGCCTGATTCATTTCACAGCTGTGGTCTTCTTTGATTTCTTTGTAATTTTCTACACTACTGCTTTCAGTTTGATACTGTCTGGGCCTTGGATGACAGTGCGAATGGGATAACAGATGATGAACTTAAAATACTGAACACAATCCGACTCGGTCTGCATGTACGTCCAATCAATATGTCACTCGGAAGGAGGAACCATTGGCCGCTGGGCTGAGTTGGGAATGCAAAATGTCACCAGATTCCACGTGCATTTCTTATGTACTTAGGAGCTGTCATTGTAGCTGCCTCACTGCTCTAGAGGGGAAACCAGGCTTGTTGTTTCATAATTGGCTGTCCTAGACAAATGAATCAGAGGTCCACGAAGAGTGCTGGAGAAGCCTTTGTGCAGTGTCTCTTGTTCTACCCGGCAGGGGTGCTGTGTGCCATTGCAGGTTATATACTGTGCACAGTCCCCATCGTTTATATGTTGCTACAGTACCTACAAGAGCTATGGAGTCATTACAACAACATGTATCAGCCATGTTGCTGATTAGCCCAGGCTGAGTATTCCTAAGGGCTTATGGAATGTCACAAAATAGGTCACAAAGATCCAACCACACAGCACTCACATCAATAGCCTGAAAGATCTATGTATGGACTCTGTGAATTACTAATATAGTTAGCTTTCTGTTGACAGGCTCAGGAGCATAAGGAACTATTCTGTTTATTCAGTAAAAGCATCGTGTCCAGTATGGGTGGTGTGTGTGTGTGTGTGTGTGTGTGTGTGTGTGTGTGTACATGCTCGTGCACACATGCACGCACATATGCTTGCCCATTAACAAGCAATATTTGAAATTATTAAAAACACTGTAAACTTGACATTTTTACCATCTTATTATTTGCATATGTGTGTTGTGGGGGGTGTGGAAGGGTAGAAGGTAGTTCTCTCCATCACAGGTTCAGAGAATCAAATTTAGGTTTGTCAGGCTTGCATGGCAAATACTTCTATCCACTGAGCTATCTCGCTGGCTCTTAACAAATTCTCTAAACATGATCTTTCTATGCTGATAGACACACTAGCAAGCAGGAAGACAACTTACTGAAATGTAAGATTTTAGGACCTACTGAGACAACTGGGGTATGAGGGGACATTTCATTCCCAAGGATCCACATGGTGGAAGGAGAGAACTGACTCCCACCATTGTCCCCTGACACATACATAGACACACACATAAACATAAAGTAAACCAAGAGGAAGAAGTCAATCTTAGAGAGGACAATGACTGAAAAGGTTCTTCTGCATTTACACCACTAACTCGGGGTGAGTGGGAACATAGAGTGGGTGGGGTCAATGAAGATGAGTTCACAGCAAAGTCAAGTATGGTACCCAGAGCTCCCTGCTGACAGCAATGGCTGAGGTGGTGTTTTCTCACAAGAACAGTTCTGCCGGGTGAGCTTGACCATTGTTTGCCAAACAGTATCAAACCTTATCCTTCAGCTATCTGGTACTTCTGTGAGCTGCCAGTCTCCTCCACTGAACTCCCTTTTCCAAGTATTTATCTTGAGTACAGAGTGGTTTATTTTCTTAGTTTTTAATTACATGTGCACATTTGTGCCCGAGGCTGGGAGGTATATAAACGCACAAGCACAGTTGCCCTAGAAGGCCAGAAGACATGGAGTCTTTGGAGCTGGAGCTGTAGGTTGTGAGCCACTGAGAAGCTGCCTCAGGTTCTCTGTAGGAGTGGTATGCATCTTAATCACGGGGCCTCTTCTGCAGCCTCTCCCTTTCTTTTGAATGAACTGCATCAGTCTGGAAAAACAAAATCCATGACACAGGATCCTTGGTTTTATCATTTGATTTTGTAAATGATCCACAATTCTAAAGATGAGATCCTCTTAGCCATGATTCAAAAGCACGATTTATATCTTCAGGTCTCAGAACTTCAGAACTACAAAGAAGAATGCACGCTGGAGTTTTACAGAGTCAATGCACAGTAGCCCTTAGCTCTGCTGAAGGATCACAGCCATCTATACACAGCACAACCTGTTCAGAGTATTATGCACAAACATTTTACTACAGTGTGCCTCATTGTCATATAAAACAGAGAATAAAACAAGAAATTAAAATGGTGACATTTACAAGAAGAGTGTCTTATATGCTTAGTGGGCTTGAAATGAGGAAGTTACTGGGATGCTGCACAGAAAGAGTCTTTACCTTGGGTTTGCTACCTGTGGGATATAAGCCTGTGAGGTTGGTGTTCAGCTGTGAAGCCTAAAAGCAAATGTAAGCCTAAGAATGAGATTCCAGAATCATTTAGAACTCGGAAACTGCAATCACCTTTGAAGACGTATGTCCACTATCCACTTTTGCATATTTAACTTTTGAACATCTTTTCAGATGTGTATTGTATGAACATAGGAGCTTGCCCACTGATTCCAAAGTAGAATAAGAAGGGAAAGGGAGCGTACAGGCTCGAATCCTGCAAGCGCATATATTTCATGTAGTCATTGAAAGAAAGTTCTAGATGCATCTCCTGCAAACTAAAAAGTTATTAACTCAGTGGGTTGAGATGGTACAGGAATTTCTCTCATTATTTTACATAGCCTGAATTGCTTGAAGTTTTGCAATGAGAAAGATTTACATACTGATATAATCATCAAAAATCTTAAAGGTGTATTTGTATTGTGAAGGGTAGAATATCCTCGGTTCTTTAGAGATTTTCAAAATCTAGGGGCCATAGTGTGGGGAGTAGAACAGGAGACCTTCATTCTTTTCTGGCTCATCCTTCAGGTAGCTAGCTGTGTGGTCTGGAGTTTTCCATACCTCCCCTCTGGACTATTTGCCTCCATCTCTGATATTAGAGAGTGCATTAGTTACTTTCCTCATTGCTGTGATCAAATACCTGACAAGAAGCAACTTAGAAAAGTAGTATTTACTCTGTCTCTCAGTTTGAAGGGATAAAGTCTGTGGTGACAAGGAAGGCATGGTGGCAAGAGCCAGAGGTGGCTGTCACACCGCTTATGTTTCTAGGAAGTTCAGACCAGACAGGAAGTGGGGATAGGCATCCAAACCTCAAAGCTCCAAAGCCATCTCCAGTGACATGTTTCCTCCAGCAAGTCTCTATCTCCTAAAGTTCCCACAACCTCCCAAAACAGTATCACCGACCGGGGAGCCAAGTGTTTAAACACAAGAGTCTGTGGGAGCCATTTCACAGCCAAACCATCAGAACGGGCAGCACACACTCTCATGGTAGTTTTCTACAGTTCTTCCCAATGGACACAGAGCCCTGCCCACAACCCAAACCAAAGCACATTGTCCATCCTAGACAGAGGCCCTTTCCAAGCAACATTTAAGAGATACAGGAACCATGCCCTGTCTTAGCAGACACTGCCTGATGCCTGGTGGGACCAAGTCATATCCTCCTGCTTCATCACACGGAACTCTGCCCAAAGGAAGCACAAGCCACCAAGATAATGAGGAATAGGGGAAACTAGGGTAAACGGCACTGTCCCCAGCATCAGAAGGGCACGGGCAAGGGCTAGGCAGTGACGTAGGAAGAAGACACAAGGGCACAGTGGAACTGGTCTTTAGTGTTTTTTTGCTTCCCCCCCACCCCCCGGGGGAAAACTCAGCCTTTCAAACATTTCTTTATTCTTTCAGGAAACAAAGAAAGACTAGCTCAACAAGAGAGAAAACATGTCTGGTGCTGGAAACCTTCTCAGTGCTAGGGAAGTCATGCTTATAGGAGGAGACCCTCCAACCAATTTACTAAGCCAGCATAATTCCTAACAACAACCTATAGACGTTTGTCCTTATACTCACAGATATAAGTGGGGTCTTCACAATCATCAAGGAAATGTCTCTTTGCTATAGATAGAGACCGATACAGAAAACCACATCCAATCAAAATGCAGAGTGGTGGAGCTCAGTCCCAGTGGATAGATACAACTACAATATGGTCCCCAGCCAAGGCTCAGGGGGCATTATGAAAGAGGTGTCAGGAAGAGTGTAAGGGCCAGAGGGTTAGGAAGTTTGCTGTGACATTGTGTCTCCCAGAAGTATCAATCGCTATTCCCATAAGGTCTCACCAACATGACCACCCAAACTGAACAAGGATGATAGCAAGGGACATGCCAAAGCAGACAGGGAAAAGCCCCTGAGGCAATAACCCTACACAAAGACCTATAGGGAACATGGGCTGTGATTCTCCTCAGGAAAGAGATCACCAATAGGTTGTCCAGTGCCAAAGGGTCAGCCCTGAAAGCACACATACGAGTAGCATTACACAGACTGAACAGGTCATATTTAGGAATGTATATGTATAAACATATATATATATATATATGCAATAATAATTAATGAACAAAGCAGTGGAGAGAAGAGGAGCACACAGGAGGGTTTGAGAGAGAAAGAGGAAGGCAGATATGACTTAATTACGTTATAATCTCAAAAACAAGATTGTAAAAGGCATTTCTGAATCCCAGAGGCTATCAAAATGGAATGGCGGTGGGAAAGAGTTAAAGATTCCCGCTTTGTGAAATGGGCACTTCTTGCTGAACCGGAGTGCAAGAAAAGAAAAGAAGAAGGGAGGGGAGGGGAGAGGAGGGGAGGGGAGGGGAGGGGAGGGGAGGAGCTTCATTGCACTTGCATGCCTGGACATCCAGAGATCTGCAATCCATGCTTTCAGCCCGAGTGGTCCTTCTGGTCACCAGAGTTCAAGTCTGCAGCTGTGCTGAGAAAGACCATTCTAATTCCCATCCCTTCCTTTGTTCCACTTGTAAGTAAAAAGTGAAAGTTCTCCTTTTTCTTCTTAACCCCGTGGCAGAGGCAGGGACTGAACCGTGAAACTAGCCACAGAATTAAAGTTCTTACTGTGACAACCCCTCCCTGGTCCTTGTTAATGTCTTAGTGGCCTTTGGCCCCTGCTCTCTCTCTAAAAGGCTTCTCTTCCCTCTATTATGTGGCCTCTGCACTCTCAGAGCCCTGCAAGGGAGGCTGGTGGCAGCAGTGGGGGGTGGGGGTGGGACAGGGCCCCCCAGAGTGATAAGAGCAATGCAGCTGCCTCGCTGAGGGGGCAGAGAAGCCATACTGTTAGCCATGCCTGCTTCCATGGAGGTTGCCAATATGGAGGGAGGAGGAGGGACCAGCCTAGGGGCCTCAGTTAATATTTGCTCATTTGAGTTCAGAGGCATCCTCTGCTGGGCCTCTGATTTATCAAACAAAGACCACTGGCTGCCAACCCAGTCTGATAGTTATCTCCTATCTTGCCTCACCCCCGGCCACCATCTTGTCTTCTTCTGTGGCTATCAGCAGAATTCTTAAGCTCCTTTCTCCTCAACCAGGAAGCCCTCTAGTAAGTCAAAGATGGAGCACATGGGGTGTTTCCTTGTCTGCCCTGCCCTGCTTTGACCTGTTCTCTCTGGACTCTCAGTCCTGCCTTCACTTCACAGGTGGTCCACATCTGCCACTGCAGCTCTCTTCAGACACTGCTGACATGACTTCCTCCCCATCCCACCAACCTTAACAGAGCAATGGCTTCCCACTGGACTCATAATTTCCGGAAGAGTATGACCCATGGCCTTCTCATCTTCCCTTCCACTCTGGTGCTGCCTTCCTGGTAAAAATCCTTCCTTCGATCCAGTAGGTGAATCTTGCTTCTTTCTCAACAAACATATCAGCCGTCATTTTCTTTTTTGGGGAGGTGGGGGGAGTATTTTGTAGCTAACTATTCCCAGAGAGAAATGGGTAAATATTGATTCCATCTAGATGGGTTGCTAACAATGGATCAAAGGAGTCATTCCTCAAGTCTCGCTTGATGAGCCAAGAATTTGCTGGTGTTGCTTCTAGGAGCATGACCCAATGGAGGCTGCCTAGGCTCAGCTAGAGAACGATGTAGAAGACTATCTAACTGAGGTGGGATGATGAAGATATCAGGGAAAGGCTCTCAGAGGAAGGGACCACTTAACTTAGGCTAACGAGGAAAGGGAACTTGGCACAGGAAACTCTAGGTAACGGTGTCCAGGCAAAGGCAGGAACAAGTCAAAGGTCCTAGATGGGAACAGTCCAGCATGCTTGAGAAGCATGAAGTTGGAACGAAGTCAGGACACACAGGGGTGTACAACCCGTGAAAGCATCCAGTTCTGTTCCCGATGAGAAGGTTCCTGATGGCTCAGAATGATGGACCACTATGAACTAACAGGGTTTTCTACCAACTCATCTGCTCATTGGTGGGGACGTCTTAGGGCGTGAGGAGGATAGGAGAGAGCAGAACAAGTTGGTAGGTGTCACAGTCTTCCAGGAAAGTTGGGTAAGATGTAGACTACAGGCATCACTTAGAGATTCAGCTGCCAAGGGCTGATGGGTACGGAGTATGAAAGAAAGTATGAGTCTAGCAGGACACCAAGATGCAAGGCTGGCATTACTGGGTGGGTATAACACTGTTTACTGTAATGAGATGGGTAGAGGTGAGAGCCAGCAGGAAGGTATCATGTCTGGAAGTCTCTGCCCTCTCCCTTTACACTGCTACGATTTTCCAATGTAGAAAAAAACTGTGCACTTTGTTTGGAGATCCAAAAGACAAGTATCTTGTCTTTTTGCATAATGGTTCCTGGGACCACTGATTCCCTAGATTTAGTTAATCTTTCAGGTACCACACACAATACAGTGCAACCCAACACAGCGTAGAAGAAGCCAACAGGAATAAGGTCTTCTAAAAGAGAAATTTGTCCTGAGTCCTAGGCTGCATGAAGAGGGGTCCACTGTAAACCAGGGTTTCTGTTGCCTGAGGTCTAAGATAATAGCTTCTCTATGGCATGGTCATCCAAGACGTTGACACGCTGGACGCACAGTGAGACATACAGAAAGGAGATGGTTGGATAGCTAAACAACTGGCCACCTGCCAAACACTCCACTAAAATGATTTCTATTCTATCTCAATGTCAATTGAATCGACATCTCTCCTATAAAATAAGGGGGGAATAATGGCTCAGAGGTTATGAGCAGGCACGGCTCTTGTAGAGGACCTGAGTTCAGTCCCAACCTCCACATCAAGTGGCTCACACTACCTGGAGCTCTAGGGGATCAGACACCCTCTCTGAATGCCATGGTCGCCTGCACTCAGCTGCTCATACTCACACAGAGACACACATAAGTATACGCAGTTTAAAATGATGAAAAAATAAATATAAAATAGAAGAAGGCCCTAGAAAAGGCTAGGACCCTACAATGTGTACCATGGACACCCTGGATCCTGGTACAGACCAAGATAAATACAAACTCAGCCCAATACAAAGCCATATACTTAAAACATTCTGCATGGTTTTTTTGTGATTTATTTTAAGTGGATGAGTCTTGAGTGTAAACCTTGTAGATAACAACATCATGTCATAATGTCAAGAGGATGGACCTTTCTGGCACTGTAGAGCTTCCTTGGCTTCCCAGAATTCCTTCCTTCTCCAAAATAGAGATCAGAAAGCCTACGATGACAGAGCCCAGACAAAGTCCGTAAGACAACTCCAAACTCTCACGTGCCTAGCTGACAGGTGACGTTTCTGAGGAAAGTATCGGAAGAATCACCCTCCTGGCCTATAGGCTGCGTCCTTGTTCCTACCTAGGATGCAGGGCAGTTCAAAAAAAAAAAAAAAAAGCAAAGGTCACACAGAGCCATGGGTTCTAGTTAAGGGCTGGTGCATCTTCTTATCAGAAAGTCAGAGCTCCACCCACTCCAGAGTCTCTCTGCCTTCCCAGAAGGGTTTACATACTCTGTCTTAGTCAGGGTTTCTATTCCTGCACAAACATCATGACCAAGAAACAAGTTGGGAAGGAAAGGGTTTATTCAGCTTACACTTCCATGCTGCTGTTCATCACAAAAGGAAGTCAGGACTGGGATTCAAGCAGGTTAGGAAACAGGAGCTGATGCAGCGGCCATGGAGGGATGTTCCTTACTGGCTTGCTCAGCCTGCTTTCTTACAGAACCCAAGACTACCAGCCCAGGGATGGCACCACCCATAAGAGACCCTCCGCCCTTGATCACTAATTAAGAAAATACCTTATGCCTGGATCTCATAGAGGCATTTTCTCAACTGAAGCTCCTTTCTCTGCGATAATTCCAGCTTGTGTCAACTTGACACACAAAACTAGCCAGTACATACTCTCTTAGTTTAGTCCAAATATTCTGGATAAACTTGTGGCTCCAATTCATAAGAGATGAGCAGCAATTACTAGCAAGGGAAGAGAAATAATTCTAGAATCAGCACATGCCATCAGGTGGCAGCTGATGGCATGGGAACTAAGGATGTGACAAGCAGAAAGAACTGAGAAAGTATGAGATCAGACAGTGTCCGGGCAAATATTATCACTTGGCACAATGGCCCAAGGGGCTGACATTAAATTATTGCATGGTTTAATAAATGAAGCCCAGCACTGGGTGAAGAACGGTGTCTTTTGCCAACATTTCCAAGGTAAACTGCTCCTGGGCTACCACATATCTGACCCTCAGTGTGAGGAGCCACTTTATCAGCTGGTAAGAGCAGGTATTTATCAGCTATCTAAGGAGCACAGAGCACAGTCCTGAGCCTGAGAAGAATGTCAGTGCAGTGGCCTCCTGGGCCAGGGGACACTCGTTGGCTGTGGCTTTCCTGGACAGCAATGCTCTTCACTCAACAAGAGTGACTTGGAGTTTAATTCAGACTTGCAGAAAGAAGAGAAGAGGAGGAAAGAAGAGGGGAGAGGAGAGAAGGGGAGAGGGGTGAGAGAAGGAGAAGGGAGGGAGAGAGGGAGAGAAGAGAGCGGAGGAGGGGAAGGGAGGGGAGGGGAAGGAAGGGGAGGGGAAGGCAGAGGAGGGGAGAGGAGGGGAAAGGAAGGGAGGAGAGGAGAGAAAGGAGGGAAAAGGGAGGGAAAAGGGGAGGGAGGCCTTATTTCCTGGAAATATCAAGTTAGTAGTAAAGTAAACACACAGTCTGTGAATTTCCCACATGCATAGCCCCCTGCTACGAAGCAGAGTGGCACACCTGGCACCACTGATGCTCCTTCAGTGAAACACAGTGCTCAGTTAAGACTCACAGCTGACATGAGGGTTTGTTCTTGGTTCTTTAGGAGGGGGCAGACATCCTCTGCACTCTGTCCCCCCCATCCTCTGCACTCTGCCTCCCCACCCACCATCTTCTGTGCCTGTCTCTTGGTCACTTCTTTGCCTCTGCTTCTCTCACCATCCCCCTCCTCTGCTGGAATGTCACAGTACACAGCTTCTTGGCTGCCTGTTCTCACACAACAGTGTGTATCTAACTTACTCCCCTGCCTTTTCATGACTCAGTAGTACTTTGATGTTCAGTCCTGAATAATATTCCATTTTCTGGATGTACCACCGTTTATCCATTCACCTATGAAAGAACATTTTGGTTGTCTCTAAATTTTGCCAGTTATGAACAAAGCTTCTATAAATATCCATGTATAGATCTAAGTTTTTCTCTTTTAAAACAATGTAAAAAAGTGTGGTTGCTGGATCATGTGTTGAAGAATGTTTTTAGCAAACAACAACAAACAAAGTATGTGTGTTTTTTGTGAGAGAACACCAATCCGTTCTCCAAAGTGGCTGTACTGTCTTATATTCCTGATGGGTTCAGATAAGGGTTCTGGGTGCCCTATTCGCTCACTGGTGTTTGGTGGTGTGGGGGTGCTGCGGTTCCAGCAGTCTGTGAAATGTGCAGTCATATGTCACTGTTTTAATTTGTGTTTCTCAGATGACATAATACACAGAGCATCCTTCACCTGCGCATTTTCCGGATGTTCATCTCTTCAGTGAGAGTCTGTGTCCTGCTTGGTAGATTTTTAACATTCTTTGTGCTTACATAAGAGTCTTACATTTATCTGAGCACTTGCTGTTCCCCAATGCACGCCTTATCTTCACTCTTACAGCACATTGTTGTGGAGACAATATTCTGATATTCTCATGTCGATACACCTCACTGGCTATTCCTTAAACCATATTCTTTGTTCCTGTGTTACCTGGCCAGCTTGTAGTTTTACCACGGGCCATTCTCCCATAACTGCCTTACTAAGGAGGGCTAACTCCTGCCTCAAAAAAGGTAGCAGAGTGACATCCTTTCTTCTACTTGGTCTTATTTCCTAACTGTGAGGTCCACTATGAAATCACCAGTAAATTAGCCTCCTGACAAAGTTAGCTCTCAAACATTTAATTGTTCTAGCATGGTTTGTTGAGAAAACTATCTTTGCTCTACTGCAGCATGTTTATTTGCTTCCTTGCCAAAGCAATTAACCACATTTAGTTGGATCTCTAGCGTCGTCTCTGGATTCTGCTACTTTAATAAGTTCGTGTGTTCTTTTACACAACTCTTGGTTACTATAGCTTTATAGAAAGTCTTAAAGAAGTCATCCTCTGGCCTTCTCGTCTTTCAAGCTTGTGCTGGCTATTATGGGTCGGTTGGCTCTTCATAAGAAGAATCAGTTTGTTGACACCCACAAAATACCTTCTATACACTTAGTCTAGAAGAACTGACCAGTAAGTGTCAAGAACTTCTTGACAATCTCTCTCTCTCTCTCTCTCTCTCTCTCTCTCTCTCTCTCTCTCTCTCCCCACTTAGTTCTACCAGGTAGCTATTTTCATTTAGATATTATATATATAATCAAAAGTATTTCGTTTTTGAGTGCTTTAATACAAGCATTGCATCTTAAGCCTCAAATCGCACATATCCATTGGTGATGTGGAAAAGTAATTAGCATTTATACCATCATCTTGTATCTATAACCTTGTTGTGAGTGGTTATTCATTCCTGGAGACATTTTTGTCAGTTCTCTAGCATTTGACGCGTAGACGATCTCCAAAACCTTTTTCATTTCTTCCTGCCTTGTCTGTACACACTCCCTCTCCTTTCCCTTTCTTGGTGCATTAACCAGGCCCTCCAGTCCAGTGCTAGAAAGTTTGTCTACAGAGTGCTTCCTTCCTCCGCGTGGTTAGTCGCTGATGTTAACTGGGGCTGTTTCAAAGATTACATTTACCAAGTTGAAGAAATCTCCCTCTTTTCCTGGTTTATTAAGATGCCCTGGGCTCACTATGTAGACCAGGGGAGCCTTGAACTCACAGAGACCCACTTGTCTCTGCTTCCCCAAGTGCTGGGATTAAAGATTTACACCACCATGCCTAGCTTTTAGTGAGCCTTTTAAGACATAAACGGATGTGGATTTTCTCAGATATTTTTATTCTATTGATATGATCATGTATTTTTATCCTCTTTAATCTGTTCATGGGATAAATTTTATTAACTGATCTTTTAAAAGTTGACTATGTCTTACATATCTGGTCCAAATCCCACTTGATCATGGAGTATAAGTCTTTATACATTGTTTGTCTTGATTTGCTAATATCTTGTTGGGGAATTTTGCCTCCAAGGGTATGTGAGTGACACTGGCTTCTAATTTTCTTGTCTTGTCTGGATATTAAGTTGGTCTCATGGAGTGACAGGTTCACTCTGCCTCCATTCTGAAAGAGATTTAAGAGAATTTGATGTAACTCTTCCTTAAATGTTTGTAGAATCACCTGTGAAGCCATGTGGGCCTGTTGCTTTTCCAATTTTGAAAGATGATTAATTATTGATTCAACTTTAATGAATATAGGCCCACTCAGATTGTCCACTACTTCAGCGAGTCTTGACAGGCTGTGTTTACAAAAAAGCGGTCCACTGCACGTTGGTTATCGATTGTGTGGGCAGAGATTTTTATAGTGCCCCTTAAGTTTACTCATCCTTCATATGTCTGTAGTGACATCCTCTGTTTAGATTATAATATTAATAATTGGCACCTTTTTTTCCCCCAGTTAGCTTGGCTGAACACTTACTGATTTTATTAGTATTTTGAAAAGGACCAGATTTTGGTTTCATTGATTTTTCTCTCTATTGATTTCTTGTTTCCAACCTTATCGATTCCTGCTGTAATTTCTTATTGCTTCCTTTCTTTTACGTTCTGTGGACATAACAGTCTAATTCTTCTGGTTTCCTAGGGTGGAAATTTATGTCACCAATCTTAAATCTTTCTTCTTTCTAATTCAGCACGTAAGTTTCTTGCTAGGCCCTGCTTTCACTGTGTTCTATACATTTTAATAATTTGCATATTTATTTATGTATTATGTGTGTATGTGTGTGCATGTGTCCATGTGTGCATGTGTCCATGTATATGCATGGGAGCCAGAGTCTATTACTGAACCTGAGGCTTGCCAGGTTTTGGCTAGGCTGCAAGCCCTAGTGATTGTCCAATGTCTAATGTCCCTGTCTCTGGGTCATTGGGTATATGGCTATACTCTGCTGTATGTGTGTGTGTGTGAGTGCGCACGCGTGTGTGCGTGTGTGTGTGTGTGTGTGTGTGTGTGTGTGTGTGTTGGAGGAAGGATTCTGGGGAGCTAAACTCAGGTCCTCATGATTGTGCTACAAGTCTTCTTACCGTTGAGCCATCTCCTCAGAATATATTTTTTGAGACTGGCTCTCATCAGGTAGCCCAGATTAGCCTTGAACTCACAATTTTCCTGCACAAAAGTCACTTATATACATTCCATCTTTTAGAAGTTTTCTTCTTCGTATAAATTTGTCCACATTCTGAGGTCCTCTGTCCATGTCAGGAGTGGTTTCACAGATCCAGGAAATGTCCTCTGTGGAAGTGGTTCATCCCTGTGTAGCTGAAGGCTGCCTTGGACTTCAGACAGAACCAGACAGACAAACCTACAGGCACATACTCATACAGCAGAGCACACAAGGCAGGTTGAGCTAGGCTGTTTGCTCTTCAGGTCTCTTTAATGATGACAAGCCCTAAGCTCCTCCCAAAGGGGACTCAGATAAAACAGGGTGCAGTAACTCTAAACCCCTGTGATGGCTTATAGTAAAATCAGTGGTAGGCTTCATAAGTCGCCTAGGAGATGACCCTGAGTTTTGTGTCTTGATGGAGTTCCTAGTTAACTGAGATTGAAAGACCCATTCTAAACATGGGCAGCAATATCCTATGGTCTGGGGCCTTGGAGAAAAAGGAGAAAGTGAGCTGAGCAGCGACATCCATTTCTTCCTGCTTCCTGACTGTGGCATCAACACAGCTGTCTCAAGCTCCTGCCACCATGCCCTCCCCAGGAGAGGCTGAATCTTCAAATAAACCCTTCCTCCCTCCCTCTTTCCCTCTGTCCCTCCCTCCTTCTCTCCCTCCCTCCCTCTTTCCCTCATCCCTCCTTCTCTACCTGCAGTAGCTTTCAGTTCAGGTGCTTTGTTGCAGCAATGAGAAAACTCACTAATGCCAGCCTTTCCCCAGCCCAAACTTGTCACCGCCTGCCTCAAAGACCTCTACACTCATCATGTGTGTTTCTCAAGGGCTCATTTTCTCAGAGGATGAACTTGCTTGACGGACACACTACAAGTCACTCCAGACAAGCTGGAGATCTCCATGGAACCACAAACACTTCAGGTCACAAGGAGTCACCCCCTTAGAACTCCAGCTCTGGAAATCTGTGCTGTGAGGAACATGGCCCTCCCTGCTCCACCTCAGGCCCCTGCCTAGAATCTTCTTTTTGCTTCTCAGGTTAACTCTTCTGCATATTGGGCAGGAAATGAGTTCCTTGCTGTTTATTGTGGTCAAATCTGTCAATGAAGTCAATACAGCAGGAAAGGCCAGAGAAGCTGATGTCTCTTTATTAATTCATGAGGAGCTTTGCAGTCCACTACTGTCCACACCAAGATTGATGGAAGCAGGGAGAGAAACGCAAGTTAAATTATGTCTCTGATAACTTCTGCTTAACTGGCCTGTCAACGACCAAGGAGATTAAACATCTGTGATTTATTCCCACGTTAATCTCAATAAACACATGCACACAGGCGCAGGCACGAACACACACTCATGCACACCAGCTAACGAGAGACTGAATCCTGAACACAGCTCTAAGGGTTTGTGCTGTGGAATCAGAGAAAGGCCAGAGCCGACGAGACATAACAGGAGGCTCACTATCCGTTTCTTTCAGTCCCTCAGCCTTCCATCCATTTGTTCATTTAATCCTTCCTCACCAGCTTCCCGCCTTGCTATAAAAAGCCTTGTGCTAGACCAGAGGAGGATTCTGGGAGACATAAAGTTTGCCCGTTTCTACCAGAGAGTCTGGCAATAATTAATTTAAATGTGTATTTCAAGCAGTTTCTGCTCTTCCTCTCACAGGCCCAGTAACCTTATACAAACTGGTTCCCTTATCCAATCTCTTTTCCCCATGAGTAAGCGGCAAACCTGAGGTATTTAGTTTTCATAGCAGCCACCATTTGCTGACACTTGCATGCACTGGGCCTAACAAGAGTCCTGTCTATATATTATTAAGACCACAATCCTGTGAGGGAAGGGTGATCAATTTGTTTTTTTCCTTTAAGATTTATTTATTTATTATATATACCGTGTTCTGCCGGCATATGTGCCTCTACGCCAGTAGAGGGCGCCAGATCTCATTATGGATGGTTGGGAGCCACCATGTGGTTGCTGGGAATTGAACTTAGGACCTCTGGAAGACAACCTCTGAGGCATCTCTCTAACCCCTCCTTTGTTATTCTTAAAGCATGTGTGTGTGCATGTTTGAGTACAGTGCCCACAGAGGTCTGAAGAAGAGGACATCAGATACTCTGGACAAGTAGTTATGGGCACTGGGGACCAAACTTGGATTCTCTTCAAGAGTAGTCTGTCCTTGCAACCAGTGGGCCTTCTCTGCAGCCTCCAAAATTGTTCTTGTTACATCCTTGCAATCCAAGGCTCAAAGACAATGTATAATCTGCCCAAAATGTACAGGCCACAAATTAGAGATCTAAGTCCATGTAGTAGAACTCCAGAGCCCTGTTCCTAAGGGCTGCCTCAGACTAAGGCCAGGTGTCACATGCTGATGTCATAGAAGCGGGATGCTCTTACAGGTCTCTGGACTGCTCTGGAACCCCAAGGCTACTGCTAGTGATTCCTATTGTTTCCCAGGGAATGGTTGCCACCACCCCATGCAATGCTTTCTTGACATCCTTACTCCCGGGAGTTTCTTCCCCTGGCACTAGTCCTATGGAAGCGATGTTTTCTATTCTGACCTTTTAGGCTCCCATGGCTGAGCACAGAGCTATAGGGATGTCATGTGATGGTACAATGAGTGCAAAGGACATATGAGCATCATGATATATGTGCACCACACTGTGATATATGTGTACCATGGTATTTGTACACTGTGGTATATGTGTACCATGGTATTTGTGCACTATGATATATGTGCACTGTGATGTATGTGCTCCATGACATATGTGCACCATGATATATGTGCACTTTAATATATGTGCACCGTGATATATGTGCACTTTGATATATGTGTACTGTGGTATATGTGCACTATGATATATGTGTACAGTGATATATGTGCACCATGATATATGTGCACTGTGATATATGTGCACCGCACTGTGATATATGTGTACCATGATATATGTGCACAGGACCCCAGGAGTTCAAACCCTTCTCACTAGAACAAAGGTCCCAAAGATAGGCCCCTGTGGCCTTGGGAGGACTGTCTTGTGTTGCTTGGGATTTTCTCTGGCCAGAAGCTGGTGATCTCACTCTCTTCCGTTGGCTTCAACCTTCTCATACCTACAAGCTGATGTCTGGACTGCTGCCTCAAGCCCAAGCTAAAGACCAGTACACACAAGTCAGCAAAAACAGTCTCCATCAGAGACTCCAATTTCTTCCAATATAATATGACTCAAATTAGATGCAGGATCTTCCCCACCCCTCCCCAAGCTCCACCACACACACCTTTTTTCCTCCTGTTTCTTTCAACTCCCCATCTACATGGGAAGCAGGTGGCAGGCCTTGGGAGCTTGCTGCTTGGTACCTCACCTCCATCCCCTCCCCTCTCCTTCCCACAGCTGACACCTAGCTGACAACTGTACTTCTTGTCTAAGTCAGCACCTCCAACAGAGTTCCAGCCTCCAGACTCTAAATGTACCGGCTATCTTGATGGCCAGTGGGAGATACACAGTCAGAGGAAATTGCAAGAGTCCTTTAGTGGTGTTAGCCAAGAGTTATTAGCTGAACCAATGTCCCTGAGCGTGTGTCGTGAGGCAGGCCCCATGCTAGCAGCTACAGGAGGGTGGTGGTAACTATCCACCATGTCCCAATGCTCATGCACCAAGGGGAACACTCAGAAAGACAAAGAAGGAGTGGAAAGGACCGAATGTCAGACAGCGTTGTGCTCAGTGTGGGGAAAGGCAAGGGAAAGGAACAAAGGGAAACACAGCCAAGGCCTATCTTAGCTGAGATGTTCAGGGATTGTGGGATAAGCCTGTTACATCTTAAGAACACAAAGTTCAGATTCTAAGTGCATCGTATTTATTCATGCGTTTAACTGCCATAGTAACCCACTGAAGTAGACGATCAGTCTCACTCTGAAGATGAGAAACCAGGTTTTCAAAGGAGCCAGGCTCTTATCTAGGCAATTTGATTCCATAAATTGGTGATGAGGTACCAAGCAGCAAGCTCCCAAGGCCTGCCACCTGCCTCCCATGTAGATGGGGAGTTGAAAGAAACAGGAGGAAATAAGGGGGGTTGGGGGAAGTGTTGCGACCGCTGTGGTAAACTACCTGTCCCAGGAGGAGATACTGAAGTTGAAGTGGCATGGAAGGGGAGTGGCATGAATGGGAGGGGGCAACTTAGTGTGGCTTCCTTCTGAAGCTGGTAGCTTCCTGCTGCAGGTAGATTGATTATGTGGAAGGTGGATCTCAGAAAGCCATTGGAAAGGAGTAAGAAAGTGAGACTGAGGACAGCCATGTTATATGTCATCTTTATTGTCACCTTCACTAAATGTAAAGTCACCATGGAAACCACACCTCTGGGTGTGTCTGAGGATGTTTACAGAAAAAAAAAAAAAAAAAACTAACCAAAGAGAAAAGATGCATCCTTAATGCCCGAGGGAGGCATAGTTCTATGGAGTGGGGTCCTAGACAACCGAGTAATAGAAAAAGTGAGCTGAGCACCAGCATCCATCTCTGTCTGCTTCCTGACTCTGGCAGCAGCATGACCAGATGCCTCATACTACCATGATGGACTGAACTTTCAACCTATGAGCCAACATAAGCCCTCTCTACCTTTATGTTGCTTTTTCTCAGGTAGCTTGCTATAGCAAAAAGAGAAGTCACTAACATGGGAAAGGAGCCAATCAAGGCTGTGTGTTGCACTCCCCCCAAACCCCAGGGATCCAGTGTAAATCACGAGCCTCAATATCTCCCCACCACAAGTCTCACCTCTTCAGTTGATAGCTGCTGCCATGGTGCAAATCTCTGGTGCTTATGACCTGTTCATGCAGAGACAATAAAGGTTCCCACCAGAAACAGGCTGCAGGCAAAGACACCTAAGTGCTAGGGGTGGCAGTCTGGCTGTCTGCACTGACACTTTGACTCCCAAGCATATATAATATAGTCAAGGCCCCAGAACCCACCAGAACATTCGATACAGAAAGGATCCCTCTACAGGTGAATTCCCACAGGCAGTAACTGCTTTGGTCTCTGTGCCAAGGAGGAGGAAGAAGGCTCGGGCTGACTGACTGGAGCTGTGTGGTAGAAATGTCCATCAGAGAGGGTACTGAACCTTAGCTACTGCTTTAGATGGTCTTTCTAGTTGCTGGAAGGAAAGGGCTTCAGGATGCAAGATCAGAATATTCAGGAGACTGTGATATTAATCCCATGGGCATATGTGTTGCCTTGCACTAGGACAGCATTTGGTTGGGGTTTAGATTCAGACTACGGTTCAAATTCACAGTTGATAAGGATTGAGGATGGAAAGTCTATCCTGTGGTACCAATGGAACTGAGTGCTCACCAACTGAGACAGATATCAGAGCAGGTCCAAGCTCAGAGCAGCAGAGTTTGGCAATTGAGAAGGTTTTTTTTTAGACTGTAAGTTTGAGAAGCATGCTAGTAACTAGATTCTTGAACACAAGGACTAGAGGTCAGAGGACAGTCCAGTTAGGTTTGCTGTTAATCACCTCCTGGTCCCCTTGAGAAGTCCTCATGATGTAGTAGGAAGTTTCTATATATAGTGTACAGGCACTGCATGGTTGGAAGAGGTTTGATGAGCTCAGAAACATAGAGCTGAGATGATCAGAAGAAACATTGGCCGCAAGGCATGATGGTTACATTTGTCACACAGCCTACCGTTGTCTGTAAGATGGACAGAGACTTGTTTTTGTCTCTCAGGCCTTGCTAGCAGAGAGTGGAATGAATCATATTGCTAAATTTAAGGCACACAGTCCTTGCCCTGGTTTCCTTTCTGTGGCTGTGACAAAATGGCCTGACAATAAGCAAATTAAAGAAGGAAAGGGTTCAGTTGGTTTACAGATGCAGGTTACAGTTTATCATTGAGGACAAGTCATGGCAGGAACTCAAAAGAGTGAATCACAACAACATCCACCATTGTCAAGAGCAGAGAGAAACAAATGTACCCAGGCTGCCCACTTGCCTTTCTGCTAGATAGTTTCCAACTGTTACATCGTTCAGGGGCTCCTGACTAGGGAATGATGCTACCCAAAGTAGGCTAGGACTTCACATATCAATTAACAATAAAGACAATCCCCATAGACATGCCCAAAGGCCAACCTGACCTAGCAGCTTTGTCTCTTCCCAGGTGACTGTTTGTTGTGTCAGATTCACACTTAAAATTAACCAGCAGAGTCCTCTTTGGTACTGGAAAGCTCCTTACTGACTGTGTAATTTGATTATTTCTCCTAGTCTAGTCCTCCCTCTCTAATACATTAATCAATGCCTCTATATATCTAAGTATCCTTGAGAAATATATTGTGTTGGTTTATGTTTGCCCCATAACTCAAAATGTTATAAATTCTGTTCTTTACTTGATACTGTGTTACAATCTGTTTGCATTGCTATCAGTATATCTAATTTATTTTTACTAACTGCATATATTTATAAATAGAAAAAAAAAATAGATGTGGGTTGACCAGATAGCTTGGCGGGTAAAGGTACCTGCTGCCAAGACTGACAACCTGAGTCCCATTCTTGGGACCTGCATGGTGGAAGGAAAGAATCAACTTCTGCAAGTTGTACTCTGACCACCACGTGTATAGTGAATGAGCACACACACACACACACACACACACACACACACACACTAAAATTATAAAAAAATAAAACAGATGTTTAGGTTATATTTTCTTACCCATTCTTCAAGGGGGCTGCCTCAAACTTATTTTAAAATTTACTATAAGGAATATTTTTTACCTGTGGGCTTTGGGAATGCAAACAACCATGTAAGCACTGTAGAAGCCATGAAGTAGCAAGACCATCAAGATCATATGCCTGGTTATGGGTGACTGATACATTTGACTTGTGTCTATCTGAACCAGCAGACCAACCCTTCCATAGCTCCAGAGAACATCATACCCCCAACCCCATCTGCTCACAATAGCCTATAATCTCTCTGCTGCGGGTGTTCTGGACTCCGTATGGCAATAGCTCAATGTCATCCTACTGGGACTTAGAATACCCATGGAAATACCTCTAATGTGTCTATGAGGGCATTTTCAGAAAGGTTTAACAGAGGAGAGAAGACTCATCCTGAAGGTGGGTGACACTATCTCAAGGACTGGGATCCTCAGCCAGGAGCTGAGCATCGGCTCTCTCTGCTTCCTGACTGTGGTTACAATGTGACTGCCTGCCCCTCCCCAAACACACACACCCCCAGCTGACTTCTCTACCATGATAGACTGTGCCCTCAAACCTTCTTTCTTTAAGTAACTTTTGTCCCTCATTTTGTAACAGCAAGGAGAGAAGTAACTAAGACATATTTTCATATTTCCCTCCAAGTCTTAAGAATTAAGCTTGATACTATGATGAAAATTAAGTAACAAAGGCTGTAGTGATAGCTCAGAGGTTAGGCATGTTTGTTGCTCTTGCAGGGGACCACAGTTTGGTATGATTACAACCACCTGTAACTCCAGCTTCATGCAATCTGACTTTTCTGGCATCAGCAGGCACCTACACACAGGTGTGTACACACACACACATACACACACACACACACACACACACACACACAGGCACCTGCACACATGTGTGCATATACACACAGACATAAAATATTTAATTCTTATTTAAAACCTAAGTAACAACAAAAAGAAGTAGTATTTAAGAAAGCTAATTTTTGGTAGGTAGCTTTGCTAAGTTTGGAAATTTTGCTTTCACTAGTGTTTTCTCTGAGTTAATTTAAAAATAATGAATGGTTGTTAACTAATGTTTCCCTTACATTTCCAACAAAATTTGCAGCATTTTTTTCTAATAGTCTTCTAATAAATCAAGTCTCCCTAATAGATTTTCTTTTTTGTTTGTTTGTTTTGTTTTGTTTTTCGAGACAGGGTTTCTCTGTGTAGCCCTGACTGTCCTGGAACTCACTCTGTAGACCAGGCTGGCCTCGAACTCAGAAATCCGCCTGCCTCTGCCTCCCAAGTGCTGGGATTAAAGGCATGCGCCACCACTGCCCGGCATGATTTTCTAATTCAAGTTTCTTGGGTGTCTTTAATCAACTCAATGTGATTAGTTACTGCCATATTTCGAATTTTTCCTATCTATATATAGTGGGTTGAATGAGAAATGTCTTCCGTAGTGTCCTGTGTTTGAAAACTTGGTTTCCAGCAGGGGTGCTGTTTGGGGAGTTTATGGAACCTTTAGAAGGGGTATACTCACTGGAGGAAGTGTGTCACTAGGGCAAAGCTTTGAGAGGTATATAGCCTTACCAACTTCCTGTTCTCCCTGTCCCCCCTTTCTCTTTCACACACACACACACACACATACACACACACATCTGTGTGTGTACACATGTATACACACACACACACGCATGTATGTGTGTGCCAGTGTGTATGTACATGTATATGTGTATATGTATGTGCCATTGTGTATGTGCACGTACATGTGTGTATGAGTGTGTGTGTGTGTGTGTGTGTGTGTGTGTGTGTGTGTGAAAATGGGATCCTTCTGCTTCCTGCTCCTGCTGTCATCCCATGTGTTCCCCACCATGATGAACTCTAGCCCTCTGGAGTCATAAGCCAAAACAAAACCTTTCTTCCTTAAGTTGCTTTTGGTCATGGTTTGTTGTTGCTGCTGCTGTTGTTGTTTTAATCACAGTAACAGTAAAATAGCTAATAACGTAATGGTATAAAGGAAGTGGTCTCCCACACAAACCACCTTTATCCAGCTTGGGAACCAAGATTACACTTTCCAGATAAAATCATGTAATAGTTTTTCTTTGACATCTATTCTCCCGTGCAGTGCTTTGGGGGTGTGATTATCTGCTCTTTGATGTCATTGTTAGCACAGATGCCACAATACAGTGCTGTGACCTTCTTTTAAACCATAATGATAACTCCATCCTCATTTCATTAAGACCTCTAGGTCAGCCAAGCTCTTGGGACACCATTGGCATTTTATGTATTTCTTGAGTTTTACGTAAACTTTTCCGACCTACAGCCATAATGGCTTTTCACCTGAGGAACTGTGTGTGTGTGTATAGTGTTGGTAAGTGTCCACATGAGTGTGTGCACATGTGTGGGGGGGTGCTTGCCCTTAAATCTACAAGTGGAGACTAAAGGTCAACATTGGGAGTCTTGCTCAATTCCTCTCCACTTTGAAGATTTTATTTGTATTTGTGTGTGTGTGTGTGTGTGTGTGTGTGTGTGTGTGTGTGTGTGTGGAGGGGTGGAGCTACAGGTGGTATAAGCCTCCTGACATGGGTGCTGGGAATGGAACTCCAGACCCTCACAGGGACAGCAAGCACTCTTGACTATGAGCCATCCCTCTAGCCCCTCCATCTTATTTTTTGAGACATGGTTTCTCACTGAAGCTGGATCTTGCCATTTTGGTTTCTCACTGAAGCTGGATCTTGCCATTTTGGCTAGACTGTAGTATCTAGCAAATCCCCAGGATCTGCCTGTTTCTATATACCACCCACCCCCTGTGCTAGGGTTGTATGTACACCACCATGTTTGGGTTTTACCTGGGTTCTGGGGATTCAAACTCAGGTTCTCAAGCTCACACAAGAAGCACTTTATCCATGGAGTCATCTCCCCAAATCAAACCTGATTGTTTTTTACAGACTCTGGGAATATTACACAGACATGTAATATTCTTTAAATCTAAAGAAATTCCTTTTAAAACAATTGCCTCAACCCCCCCCCCCCCCACACACACACATGCATACACACACATACAGGAATGCACGTATGCACATGCACCCAGGCAACACAGGAGAGCTCAGGCAGAAATGTCTTGGATTCATTAAATCCTTGCATGTGAATCGCTTTTGGTCCCCGTATGTTAAGACCTTTGCTGTTACCACATTCTTCGCAACCCCCACATTCAGTTACCCCTTCACATAGGGTCACACCCCAGTTTCAGGCATGTGGCTCTTATTCACCTTTTATCTTGTGCTTTATGTGCATTTCTTTCTCTCCCATCAGTCTTTTCTATTTGATTAGTGTTATGGTTTGAATTTCCAATGTCCCCATAGGCTCATGTGTCGAACACTTGATCCCAGCCTGAGTGATTTGAGAGGTGATGGAGTCTTGAGGAGGTGGAACCTGGTTGGAGGAAGTACGTCATGGTAGGCGGGCTTGGAAGCCTACAGCCTGGCTCCACTTCCGTTTCTGTCTCTTCCTGCTTCCTGTCCACAGATGAAATGAGATCGGCCAGTTCAGGGTTCAGCCACCACACCTACTTCCCATGATGGACTCTGTCTGCTCTGGAACTTTACACAAGATAAACTTTTCCCCACACACAACCTGCTCTTTGTCGGGGTATTCCATCACAGCAACAGCAAAACAATGCATACAGTTAATCTGTCTAAAGGACTCTTATAATTGTTAACTTACTATTATTTTTCTCCTCTGGATTAATACATTTCTGCCTATATTCTTATTCCCTTTCCTACCTACTTATTTGGGCTTAATCTGTTTCTTTGAACTTTGTAAGAAGAAAGATTAACTCTCTTGCTGTCATTAATTCTTAACAAATACTTGTATCTAAAGCTATAAATTTATTTCTAAGTACTGCTTTGGACATGATCCATAGAAGTTGACAACATGTCACTGTCTGTCCCTTCTAAGTATTCAGTGGCTTCTCCTCGATTTCTTGTATAGCTCAGTGCCATTCGGTAGGACTTGTCAAATTTCTAGACACAAATTAAATTTCTAAAATTTAATTGCATCGTGGTCAGAAACATGAAGAATATTAATTCTTTTAAATTTGTAGGTTCTTAAATTTTTAGCAAAACTGCTCTAGAGGCTACTATGGTTTGGATGTCTGTCCCTTCCAAAATTCACATTGAAATTTATCCATTGCTGGGGGCTAGAGAGATGGCTCAGCAGTTAAGAACACTTGCTGCTCTTGCAGAGGACCCAGGTTCAGTTCCCAGCACCCATATCAGGTGGCCTACAACTCCAGCTTCAGGAGATCTTACACCTTTCTTTGACCTGCACAAATACAGACAAACTATGTAATTTGGTGATTTGAGTAAGAATCCCCCCCCCCCCCCCCCGAGGCTTATAGATTTAAATGCTGGATCACCCAGAGGTGCCACTATTCAGAAATATGGCCTTGCTAGAGTAGGTATAGTGTTGCTGGTATGGTGTGTCTGTCACTATGGGATGAATGTTGGGGTTTCAGAAGCCTAAGCCAGGCCCAATGGCTCCCTCTCTCTTCCTGCTTCTTGTAGATCTAGATGGAGAATTCTCAAGCTGCTTCTCCTGCACCATGTCTGCCTGGATGCTGCCATGCTCCCCTCCTTGGGGACAATGGACTGAACCTCTGAACTGTAAGGCAGCCCCGATTAAATACTTTCCTTTATAAGAGTTGCCGCGGTCATAGTATCCCTTGACAACAATAGGACTCTGACTAAGACACACAATGTATATAATTTTTAAAAACTGGAAATGTGCCATTGGATCAGCATTACAGGGTAAGACCTTCAAGAGATGGCAGACTGCAGACTACAAAAGGAAGAAGGCATTATCTCAGATGGTTCAGCGATCGGAGGAGTGAGCATCTGTTGTAGGATGAGCACTGATCTCTTTCTGTCTCTCCTATGCTGCATCACTGCCTCTGCCATGTTACAGTACAGCAGGGGGGCCTTTGCCAGATGCTGTAACCACAGGGTTATAGTTCTCTGTCTCCACAATCGTGAGCCAAGTCAATTTGTCGATCACAGAGACCCAGTCTGTGATAACCAGTTATAGCAACAGAAGACACACGAAGACACTTGGCTGAGCGCGTAGTAATTTGATGGGTTGCTATATGTCTGTGAAAACGTGTATTTTGCTTCTTGAGATAGCTAGGTACTGGTAAATTATATTACTATAATCATCTATGGTTTTGCCTGTTTCTGCCTGCAGCCCAGACCAATCTCAAATGTGGTTATCTAGCCAAGTTCATCCACTTATGAACTCCTGATCCTCCTGCCTCTGTTTCCCAGATGCAGAAGTCACAGTCTCTTAGAGTCCCCACTAAGTCACTTATTTTTAAGAGATGTATTAATACTTTATATGTCTTTTCTATTTCTCACTCTGCTCTATAATGATCACTTTATATACTTTTATGTTATGTTGTGAGAACATGTATGCTCACAGCCTTTATATTTCTTAATCTATTACCTATTCTGCCAATATACAATGTCTTTGTTTCCCCTCCTATTAATTTGTGACTTGAATTACCATTTCTCTGATATTAAAATGTCTACCTACCATAGCTTACTACTTGGTGGTTGCTTTCCTGACTTTTCTACATCCCTTAGTTTCTAATATACAGTCTATAAATGTACTGCTGGATATTAAACATCATTTTGATCCACATTGAGAGTCATTGTAGCTTTATTAACGAGTGTAAACCACTTATAACGACTGCAGTTCTTCCTTAATTAACATTTATTTCTGCAGTCTAATGTATTCTATTCCCATACTTCTTTGTATCCCTTCTAATATTTTCTTCTCATGGTTTGCAAGTTAAACATTAGCCTTATCTTCTTGCTGGGTCTTCTGCCTCTCAGGTATCCAGAATGATCTTTGAGGGCTGAAGAGATGCCTCAGAAGTTAAAGGGTTCTAGCTGCTCCTGCAGAGGACCAGAGTTCAGTCCCACATCATACAGCTTGCAATCACCTGTAACTCCAGCTTTAGAAGATCAGATGCCCTCTTCTGGACTCCATGGGCAATGTATTCATGTGTGTGTGTGTGCGCACACACACACACACACACACACACACACACACACTTAGAATATATATGTAATACAAATAGCCATCCGATGACTGCCCTAACTTGAAACCCATCCATGTGAGATAGCCAACCCTTGAAACCATTAATGATTAATGTGATGGTTTGTATATGCTTGGGCCAGAGATTGTCAATATTAAGAGGTATGGCCTTGTTGGAGTAGGTGTGTCATTGTGGGTGTGGGCTTTAAGACCCTCATCCTAGCTTCCTGGAAGCCAATATTCTGCTAGCAGCCTTCAGATGAAGATGTAGAACTTGCAGCTTCTCCTGCACCATACCTGCCTGGATTCTGCCACATTCCCACCTTGATGATAATGGACTGAACCTCTGAGCTTTTAAGCCAGCTCCAATTAAATGTTGTCTTTATAAGAGTTGCCTTGGTCATGGTGTCTCTTCACAGCAGTAAAACCCTAACTAAGACACTCTGCCATGCTTGCAGACAGGAGTCTAGCATCGCTGTCTCCTGAGAGGCTTCATCCAACAGTATATAGAAACAAATGCAAAGACCCACAGCCAAATATCAGGTGGGTCTCAGGGAGATCTGTGTAAGAGTTGGGGGTAGAAGCAAGTGAGCAAGAGGGGTCAAGGACACAACAAGAAGACCTACAGAGTCAACTAACCTGAGCCCAGGGGGGCTCACAGAGTTACCAACTAAAGAACATGTAGGGGCTGGACCTAAGCCCCCTACACATCTGGTACAGATGTGCAGCTTGTTCTTGTGGGTCCCCTATCAGTCGGGACAGGGCTGTCTCTGACTCTGTCACCTGCCCATGAATCTCCTTCCCCTTACCTGGACTGCCTGGTTGGGCCTCAGAGGGAGAGGATGTGCCTAGTCCTGCTGGGACTAGATGTCTTAGGGTAGGGTGGTACCCAAGGGGAGGCTTCCCCTTAGGGGGTAATGGGGCGAGGGATTTTTAAGGGCAAGGCTGGGAGGAGAGGAGAGAGGGGCTGCACTATCCATATAAACTGAATAAAAAATAAATAATTAGAGAAAATATTTTAAAGAACTATATTTGCCTCCTCTTTAAATTCATTAAGACACTAATATGTATGTTCCCATAAAAGGAATTTCTGCAAAAGTCAGGCATGGCCATGTGTGACTGTTGCTGCGGGGTGGACATAGATGTATCCTGGGGGCTTACATGCTAGTGTAGCTGTTATGGTGAGGTTCCCTGAAACCCATCTCAAAAAATAAAGTAAAAAGTCTGGAGATAGCTCAGATGTTAAGAGCACTTGCTCTCAAAAAGGACCTGTATTTAGTTCCCAGCACCCACATCGGGCATAACTACCCCTAATTCCAATTTCAGGGGATCTGATGCCCTCTCCTGGTCTCTATAGGTACTGCAGGTACATGAAGCACCTACATGCAGACAGAGCGTTCATATAAAAAAAAATTAAACCTTTTAAAAACATATGGTAGAGATGTAATTGAGGGAGACAGCTGACATCATCCCCTGGCCTCATGCAATGGCAAGGATGTGTGTGAGTGCACAGACACACGCACACAGATGTGAGAGGCATAGACAAAACTCAACTAAAGAGACAGAAGGAGTGGAGGGGAGGAGGTGAAGAAACAGAAGGCTAGTGAGGAGGACAGAGAATAAAATGCGTGACTGGAAAAGTGGACAGTGCTGGCGTCTGAGGGAAGGAAGCCAAGATCTTACATTTGTAACAAGGCCGAAGTCAAACAGTGGGAAAACGCTAGGTCTCCCTGATGCCTCTTTATACAGGGCTCTCAATTAAGAAAACATCCCAAACTCTTTTGATGATTACTTACAAATGGTCACTGTATTCAGGGCCATCTTTCAGACCCAGAGACGAAGTAGTGTGAACAAGGTTCTGTGTGTTCCTCAAATTCCCAGTCAGGTGATTAGCGCCAAAAGCATCACCACAGAATGTAGAAGTACAGCGCATCTTGGGAGCAAAAGATGCTCACCCTGTCTGTGGGATCAGGGAACTTCTGTATAAACTGATATCTCGGCTAAGAGTCAAAGGACATGGCTCTGACACCAGCATCAGGACAGAGCTGGCCCCACTGCCCCCGTACTGAGGAACACTGGTTCTCTGTATCCTGTGGGTGGCAAAAAAAACCACCTTAGATGTGGCCAGGGCATGGTGCTTATGATGAGCATGGGGCCAGCCTGCGTTCTCTGATGGCCCAGCCTGGGGTTCACAAGGTCCCTTCCTACTTGGTCTCCTCAGCCTGTGTCACTGGGTCATTGCTAACTAATGTCAATGTGAATGACAGCTGCTTCCTGAGGCCACCTTTGCCTATGTGTCCCACCTGCTCCAGGTCTTGGTTTTCTTCTCTGCATGATCATGTATTCTGATTTGGAGAGATTAGGGAGCAAATCTTGGAAGAATGAAACCAATTGTTTTTGCTCCTAAGAAGCTGAGTCTCCCGTGCTGCTGTCAGTTTTACCCCTTGTCGCTGTCATGGCCTTGGAAAACCACAGACTTTCCCAAGCCTCTGTTTCCTCATCTTTAAAGACACCACAGTAACTTCTCAGGGTAGCAGTGAAAATTAAATAAGGCCATACTGTGACACATGAAACACAGCCTGGGACTCAGTAAGGACTTTGCAGGAGAGTTGCTTAATAGTCATGCTAGATTAGCCTCGGGATGCACAGTAATGTTAGCACTGGGGTTAGCATTGCTGGTAGCACTGATTAGGACAGCAATACTGCTATTTTCTCTGGCTAAAGATATATTTCAGGTATAAATTATCTATAGTTACCCAAAGCACGGAGAAAACACCAGAAGTGGTTTCCAAGAACTCTGTAATACCCAGCCAAGAGTCTTTAATGCTCATTTCAAAATTTGACTTGAAGGCTATAGCAATTTCTTAGTCAGAAAGATCATTTTCTATCCAGGAAACTGTCACAGATTCCTTGTGAATTTTTGTGTTTTCCTAACGTTTACTTAAGAGTCCAAAACACTTGGTCACATTTTTGTCAGCTTAAATTTGTTCCCTCATTCATTCATTCACTTACTTGTTCATTTATTCATCTATCTATCCATCATTCACTATTTATTCACCAACTATTTCTTGACTCCCTGTCAGAGAGGCACAAAGTTGGCATTAATTAATGTATTGATTTAAAGAAATTAATTAGCAGTATCCAACCATATGTGTGTATACATATTTCATATATATTCAGTCCACTGAGCTCTGGAGCTGTGACTGGACACATCTGATTTCCTAATTTTTTTTCTTCTAACCACTTGTATGCTTTAAATACGGATCCAAGGCTGGCAAGATGGCATGTGAACACACACACACACGCACACACACACAATCTTACAAAATAATAAAAGTAAGCCTTTAAAAATAAAATTGTAAAGAGATCAGTGAGCTTTTCTGCACCAGTGACATCTCACAGGGCCGTGTGATCAACTAACAGACTTAATTTTGGAGAAGAACCTGAACTTTGTGTTGAAAACATAAGTAAAGTGTGTGTTGTATATACAGACTACCGACATGCTTTTGTAGTTATGGCAACCTTTCTGTCACAGTTGAATGATACAGGAAAGGGAGTGGTTTTTAGTGACATCATTCTGAGACAGAATTTGGAGGGAAGAACTGTATTTTGTTTGGTGGGCTTTAAGAGCTTGCTAACCTGAACTTCACATCCTCCTGCCTAGGCTTTCTGGATGTTGAGATTACAGATTTGTGCTACCACACCCAACAAAGAAGGAAAGTGTGTGCTCTGAGCTGGTGGAACATGGTGAGTTCTCCCGGCTGCCAGGCATATATAACAGTAAGGACCTCCCCTCTGGGCCTTGGACAATTAGAACAAGCTAGGGAGGCACACTAGAAGGTGAAAGATGTGAGCCAAGTTTCCCTTCTGAATAAAGCTGGGGTGCTCAGTCTGAAGAGAACTAAGGAGCTGTGTTGGGTAAAAGACTGCAGTGCACTGAGCAAATGCCCAGGGGCCTGTTGACCAGACTTATGGAACCTGAGCCAAGGGTGGGATTATATCTGTGACTGAAAGCTCATCTCTACCAATAGGAATTGCCCTTACAGACTTCCTAGGATAAGCAGTGGGTTCCCAGACATTGGAAAGACCTGAACATAGATCAAATGGCTAGCTGTCAAGAACACTGAGAGGAGCCAGCTAGGGGTCTCCACCTGCCCCAAGGGAGTAATGGCAACCTGAGGACACTTGGGGTCGGAGTCCTGATCCAGACAGGGTACCCGGTGCCTCCTCTCTCTCTTCTTTAATTCTATTAGTTTATCTTGCTAACTCTTCATTGGTTCATGTTGTCCCCAAACAAACCTCACATCCCCAGAAGAATCAAAAGCTTCTGTGGGGGACATGTTAAGCTGGGCCTGGTGGCCTATGTGTGTGCTTCTTGTACTTGGGAGATGGAGGCAAGGAAATTAGGAGTTTGAGGTCAGCCTGGGCTGTGTAAAACCTTGCCTTAAACCATGAGAGAGAGAGAGGGGTGGGGGGATATTCACGGAGCCTCGCACTAGGTCATTGAGGATGTGGATATTGTGAATATTGGAAGATCTGGGGCCAGATGTTTGGCAGGTCTGGTGTATCCATGCCAAAGAGCCAGCCCATTTGCCCATTTCAAGTCCTCTCACACAGAAAGTCCATACAGTTTATGAGCCCTGAGCACTGCCTGGCACAAGCTCCCCCAGTGGGGATTCTCTTCTCCTGTGCAGCTTGGCCAGTATTTGGGTTTCCCGCTTAGTTCTCATTGAACTAGCTATCACAGTTACTGCTCCCTAGAAAACACCATACAGTAACTATGTCAGGTTTTTATTTGCTTGGACAGATCGTTGTGTTTCAGCAAGGTATTTTATTACCTTAGAGAGCCATGAATCACCCCGAAGATAGATGAATGAGCGATGACCCACCACAGGATTTATATGGGAGGCTGTTCTTCCTACCACAGATCACGTGTCCTTGATTAAAATGTGAGAACAACTTCCTTTCCTGTGTAGCTTGAGAAATGGAAAATTGAACCACACCACATGCCCACATGTCCACCAGGGCCAGAGCTGAGACGTTGACTCGAAGCCTCCGGAAATTGTTCATCACCAATACAGGGCTGTGATGGCCCCAAGCAAGGCAATAGGAGGCTCTTCCTGAAGTTATATCTTCCTGGACAGAACTGTGCCAATGTCTAAAGAACCCATGAGGTATAGGAATAACACTGAAAGAGGTCATATATCAATAAAGAAATGCTTCTCTCTGCTGCTATAAGCACCAAGCCTCACTGAGGTTGTCAGGCCGCTTTCTGTGGTGACTTGGGAACCAACCAGACCTTTACTGCAGGAAGAAGAGAGGAAATAAAGAAGGTGGGGCTGGGGTAGGGGAGGTAGCTCAACTGGTAAAGTGATGGCCTTGAAATCTGGGGACCTGGGTTTGATCTCAGAATCAATCTCTCTCTCTCTCTCTCTCTCTCTCTCTCACACACACACACACACACACACACACAGAGAGAGAGAGAGAGAGAGAGAGAGAGAGAGAGAGAGAGAGAGAAGGTTTGTATAACCCCCATTCTGAGAAGATAAGAGACAGATCCCTGGGTCTTGCTGGCCAACCAATCTAGACCTCTTGCTGTTTTCCAGGCCAGTGAAAGACCCTTGTTTTGCCTTGTTTTGTTTTGTTTAAAAACAAAGAAAGCACCTAAAGGACATTCGAAGTTGTCCTCTGACCGCCAAACACATGTGCACACACACACACACACCCCTCCACCTACTTTGAAATGTCACCACCTTTACTCACATCCCACAGGAGGACAGAGAAACACAGATGAGATAGCTCTGCCTCAGGCTTTCCTTGAGAACACCTTTCTCGGTGTCTGGGTTCCTTTTTGGCCTGCCACCCTCTGGAACTGACGGCCAGTGGGATACAGGTTTGCTCCAGTGTGCAAGCAGCCTGTGTTTCTCTGACTAAAGAGGAGTCTGGCTTCCTCCAGAAAGCCTGTCCTGGACACACAGGCCAGGGTTGGATGTGCTGAACCCAGGAACACTGGGTCTACTGCAGGATAGAAGAGTCTTCTGCATTCTAGATATGGAAACACCCACCTGTAGGGAAGTGAGGAGCAGGTAGACCCAGCTCTGCCATTTGCTCAAGGGTCTATCTGGAGCACTCTTGGTTGAAACCAACACAGCATCCCGTGCCTGTACCACTCAGGGAGGCTGGGCAGCTAAAGTACCTGTTAACCCAGACCCTAATCTCATTGGGCTCATAGTATCCAAAGTCTTCCCAGAAAAATCATACACAGGAGTATTTCCTCACATCTTTTAATTCTTCAATTAAAAACAAAACAACAAAACATAATTACCGAAGAAACAGCTTCTAATCCCCAGTTCATGAACCTGCCAAGCTGCTCAGATATCATATTATACCATTAGGAAATTCACATTACAGCATCTTCAACATAAAGAACCCATTCTAGTGTGCAAGGCATTTTCTCTTTCTTTTCCAAAATCCTACTTTAATTAGAAAAAAATTGATGGAATATATAGAACTACCTCACCCCATAACTACTTTTAAAAAATCTATTTGGGAGCCTTGAAAACATTGGTGAATTATAAAAGAAATTGAACTCTGATATTTTTCTCCCATTTTATTATCCCCTATTCCCAGAAAAGCCTCCGACACTGGATTTCTATAGCTGGGGAAAAGGATGCATCTCCCCCTTAGAACCTGTAGGTAATCTAATTAAATGTAAATCAGTTCACAGAAATAAATACCCGAGGTTAAAGTGTATTTAAAATGTTAAAAGCTTTTTCTCAACTGTTCACTGTTTTTTGTTGTTGTTGTTGTTTGTTTGTTTGTTTTAATGAAAGTCTATTTCTAGAACCCTGGAAGCTTAGAGACTATGTTTCCTTTTCATGCACGCACATGAGAACCTTCCCAGGCAACATCCACTCCTGGCTGCTTCGTCTAAAAGTGCCTTGAGTAGAAACCATAGTTTGATTCCCATTTTGAAGCCATTCTGTGTTAATCCCCCCCCCATGCTGGAAACCCTCCGTTCTCCCCCCCCATGCTAGAAACCCTCCCTTCTTTATTCATAATAAATATATAGTGGGGCAAAGAAACGGGACAGAAACGAAATCGTTTAGATATTGGAAGAGTATCTTACCAGATGTGTGGGTGGAAGGATGGATAGATGATGTCTGAGTGATGGATGGATGATAGACAAGTAGACACTCTTTAACTTGATGAACAGATTTTTAAAGATGCTTTTAAAATTGTGTGGATGGGAGGATATGTGTACGTCAAGGCAGGTGCCTGTGGAGGTCAGAAGAGGGTGTGGAGTCACTTGGAGCTGGAGTTCCAGGCGACTGTGAGCCAC
This sequence comes from Rhynchomys soricoides, assembly GCA_019843965.1. NCBI lineage: Eukaryota > Metazoa > Chordata > Mammalia > Rodentia > Muridae > Rhynchomys > Rhynchomys soricoides. Next base: position 5,188,839 of record JADRCH010000121.1, read on the forward strand.
CTGACATGGGTGCTGTGAGTGAAATGTGGGTCCCTTGCAAAAGCAGTCAGTTCTCCTAACCACGGAGCCATCTCTCCATCCCCAAGACAAATGCATTATGAAGAACTGTAATCTCTCTGATACCCGAACTACATTCTACCCTAGTCTCTTAGCTACAAACACTAGCAAAACATTAATGCTTCCTAAATTCCCACCGCTGGGTTCTGAGCCCTCCAGCCATCTGTCTGTGAAATCACTTCACCTGCCACTACAAACAGAGAACATCAAAACCTGAAGTTCTGGTCTCTGGCCAAATGGTCCCTCTCCACCTAGCTCCACCTCAGAGAGGCGGCAGCATGCCTGCAGTTCCTCAGATCAAGAGTTGTTCTCGCCAGTTCTGCTTAGCTCTGCCCCTTCTTCACTTTCCACTCTCGGTTGGTTCATTGAGTTCTATTGGCCCCGCTTTTAGAATAGGTCCGAGAGTGATTAGTCTCGACCATGCCCACCAAGCCACAGACTTCAGGTCTTCACAGTGTTCCCCCCTACCCCCCGTTCTGTCCTTGCCGTCCTGCTCGAATGTCAGCATTCCAGTGGAGAGATTCTTAAACACAAAGACAATACTGTGTGAACACTCACTCTTTGATCTATCTCATCTCACCCAGCAACAAATGCAAGTCTTCAAATGACCCCTACCACCATCTTCTGCCTCATCTCCTACCATCACCAGCGCTGCCGCCACCTCTGCCACTGCTGCCTCTGCTGCCACCACCACCACCACCACCACCTGCTGCGGTTATGAGTTAGCTTGCTTCTTAAGCACACCAGCATGCCTTCTGTTCCAGGATCGTTGCACTGACCATTTCTCTTTCTGACATGTTCTTCCCCACATATCTGTTTACCAACTTGATACAACCTAGAGTCACCTGGGAAGAGGGAACCTCAGTTCAAGAATTGTCCTGGTCAGATTAGCCCGTGGGCACACCTATGGGCATCATTTTGACTAATGATTGAGGTAGGAGGAGGGCCCAACCCACTTTGGGCAATGCTGTCCCTGGGCTGTATGAGAACATCAGCTGAGTAAGCCAGAAAACAAGCCAGTAAGCAGCATTTCTCCATGGTTTCTACTTCAGTCCCTGCCCTGGCAACCAGGATACTAGGTATCAAGTCTCTGCTCAAATCTCACTCCGCTTATTTCAAATTGTACCCCTATCACCGTGGACCTTCTTTTCTGTACTGAATCTTCCTCTGCTCCTGCCTCAGATAGCTCTCGTTGTTTGCATTTGTTCATTAACACTCCTACTGGACTAGAAACTCCACAAGCACAGAGTTCTGATTTTGTATTTTTGTTTGGTACTATGTCTACCTACTTAGAAGAGCACCTGGCATATCACAGACAATAAACACTTCCTGAATTAATTTAAAAAGATACAAACTGTGCTAAATCAATGCATTTGGCTCACAGTCACCTTTTTTTGCCAAGTGACATTTTTTTCCATCAAGTATCTGTGGCTGAGAGACTCTGTGGCAGGACTAACAGGTGGCCCAACTTCCAGGATGACCTCTGTGACTCAGCATGCCTTTATGGTGTTTACTGCACCCTGGAGTGTAACCCTAAAAGGGGCTGGCTGTGTGAGATCTGTCACTACATTAAGGACTAGAGGAACCTAAGTCTATCCCTGAGGCACCTTTTGAGAGATCACCCATCTTTAGGGAAAGATGATTTCATGAGCTGGAGGGTCAGGGTATGTGCCAATTAATCCTCTCATTGCTGTGACCAAACACCTGATGAGAAGCAACTTGGGAAAGGAGGGTTTATTTTGGCTCACAGTTTGAGCTCGTACAGTCCATCCATCATGGTGGGGATGGAGCATGGCGAGGGAGCATGGAGGACCTGGTCACATGGGTCCACAGTCAGCATGCAAAGAGAGATGAACACTGGTGCTCAGCTGATTTTCTCTTTTTCCCTTTCCAATTACTAAACCTCTCAGAAACACAGTCACAGCCAGAGGCGTATCTCTTAGGTAAGCCTAAATGTAGTCAAGTTGACAGTGACAGTTGACAGTCCCAGGGTGGTGTGGCATAGAGCTCCTGCCCCCGGACTGAGCAGGTCACAATACAAACTACTTTCATTTCATGCTGGCACGCACACCTGTGGACAGACCACCCACAGCGGAGAGAAGCAGCATCTTCCTCCATCCCCCAGCTAGCACACAGACAGCTCCAGCTCCTCCAGGCTCCATGAAATACAGGAACGAACCAGTCTGTGAACTTGGGACTTCCAACGTGTGTTCCAAAACACGTGGAAGGGCCAAGAGCCCGAGTCACCAAGGGTATGCACGACACACTGCTGTCTATCTGGTTTATGCTACTTAGATAATTTTACAAGTGACCATCAACTGGTTTGGCCTGGGGATACTGGGGCCTCTTTTGGAACGTATCAAATGATAGGGAATCATCAAGTTGCATCAGGACCAGATCCCTCTGCCCAAGGAAGAGTGATCCTTAGACATGAGGCCCAGCTTCTTGGAGCACATGAGCATGGACTCATTGGGCATGATGCCTTAGACAGGTCCTGGAACACTCGAAGACATTCTGAAACCTAACTAACCATGTCCTGAGCAGAAAGGACATGAAGGCCCTCCATGTTGCACTTGCCCTTAATGAAGTGACATCGACAGAGAAAATGAATCAGATAAAAAGGGAAAGGTAAATTATGATATTAAAAATTCATTTCCATTTAGCAAATTTGCTATTACCATCACAATTCGGGATATTTTAATAATTATAGCCTCAGATAAGTGGCATAATTGGATGCCTTGCTGATAGGATTGAAGAGGCACCAAAAAAAAAAAAAAAAGTCCACCCACCAGCCCAAGAGCTCACTCACCCTGTACTGGCTCCCTGCCCCGACTTCCCCAGCTCAGTCAGCAGAGGCCCAGTTCTTCCTGGTAAGGAAGAGACACAAATGAGGACCCAGAAGTCAGAGGCTAAGATGAGCACAAGACTAGAAGTGAGGCTGGTGGTGTGCCACCCCAAACTCCCAGAGTGTGTCTTTACACATTGACCTAAATACACTGGAACATAGCCCATGTTCATTCAGAACAGAGGACGTTCACAGGGGAAAGGCAGGATCTGTGCAGCACCCCCTTATTTAGTGAACAGCCATCCTGCTATGGGGTGGCATCAGGAAGACCTGGACAGCACCCATGTGGCATGTACTGAGAGCCACTTGCCTGAATCTAGCTTCCATGGAGCTTCCAGACCAAGTCTGAGAGCCGGCTACCACTTCATCTCAAATATTCCACACGCTTGACAGAGACCAGGCAATTCTAGAAGGAATTAATGCTTGGACCAAGCTGAGGAGCTACAGGCTGTTAATGATGCCTAGGGGAGGGAGAGTGGTTTTTCTTCTTTGGTGTAGTTGCTGGTCAGGTGCCCATGCTCCCATAAATAACCCTTCACCCCTGCTTCTATAGGCAGCTCTAACAGAGCTCATTGAAGCTGTACACATACACAAAAGACATGGAAGCAGGCAAGAGAAGGTAATGGGGAGGTAAATGTGAACAGAACATATTATATGCATGTATGAAAATGTCAAAATGAAACCCACAATTATGCATAATTAATATTTGCTAATAAAAGCTTCTCTCAAAAAGGAGGGAGGATTTTGGTGTTTTCTCAGACTCTTCTTTTGTATCATTATCGTGGCACAGAAGGTGTTTTCCTCCACGGCTTGCGACTCCCCACTCCCACACATGTCCCAGGATGACCACACTATGGCAAAGTGCAGGGCTTCTGAAGAGCAGGCCTGAGCTCCTATCACACAGCCAGCAAAAGCTTCCCACCAGGCACAAGATAAAGGTTGGAAACCTGGTGCTGCAGGCAGTGTGTGATCTCCACCCTAGATCGGTCCTCCCATCAGTCCTCCCTCCCCACCACTGCTCTGTTCCCACAAGGCCCTTGTGCTTAGCTGCAGGTTCAGCATTCTGCTCTTCAAATGCCCTCCCCTGCCCCCATTTATCGAAAGACTCCATGGACTCGGTGTCCAGTTCTACAGACATACTCTTCTCCCTCTGCCCCAGTCAACAGAACTGCAGCTCAAGCCCAGCTCCAGGAGGATGGGAGGGAAACAGAAGAAGCTTAACCATGAGAAAGCTTCTTTCTATTAAGGTTTGTTCAGTCAGGCTTCTCTGCAGGAAAGGAACTGATAGGACGCATACACAGAAAAGGAGATCAAGTAACCTACACAGTAGAGTCTGGGTAGTCTGAAAATGGCTGTCTCCCACCAGAGAGGCTGAGAATTCGGTAGATGCTCCATCCACAAACTGAACATCACAGAAGTCCCAATCTGGCACGAAGGCCCAGAGGATCCCTGGAGATCCACTGGTCTTCCGTCCATGCTGGAGGGCATAAGTTGGGTCTTAATATCAGTGAAGGAATGCAGCAATGGCAACAATAGAGTAGATGAACTTGCCAACGAGAGTGAAGACAGCCAGGCAAAAAGCAGTATCTTGACTTTTCTCATTGCATGTTAATCTGGGTTGACACCCAAAAGTTCTGCCCACATTATTTTAGGGTGGCTGTTCTCAGCTCAAACAATCTGATCAAGGAACTCCCTGAGGGGAGTGCCCAGTGGCTTGGCTTTTCATTGATTCCAGATCTGGGCATGTTTATAGTTAAGATTAACCATTACAAAATTCAAGTATCTTTTTTAATAAGCATCCTTGGTATTATTGGCAAGCCTTACATTTTCCCATGGCGTAACAAAGCTAACAGGGACACGGTTTCCCAGAATTCCTGTTGTGATTATGTAGGAACAGCTCAGTGAGGTGCTTTTCCTGCTAACCCAAATATACCCTAGCCAGAGACCTAAGCCCTGACAAAGGTGTAAAATTAATTCACTGGGTAAAGAGTAGCCCTTTCAGAAGATGGGCTGGAACAATGGGAGACCCATCTGCCATCAACTCATCAATAGACCAATGAAAAGAAGTTTGATCTATACCCTGGATCATAAAAAATAATTAAAATAAATTGATTGGCCCAAATGCAAAGCCATAAATCTTCTGGAATAAAATCACTGAAAACCCCCATGACCTTGACTATTTCTTCAATGCGACATATCCTCAGTGTAACACCAAACACATAACAAGCTACTAAACTGGACTTCATAAAAATTTAAGACCATCTATCATTCTAAAGCACTGCGGTGACAAGAAGGAATGGAGAAATGGCTCTGCAGTTAAAAGCACTTGGTGCTCTTGCAGAAGACCCCAGTTCTGTTCCCAGTGCCCACATCAGATGATGTACCAGACTCAAAGCCCACACTTGTATTCACCAATAAATGAGTCCTTAAAGACAGGGTTTTTGAGTAAAGGATAAGACCAGTATTAGTACCTTAAAACAACCATAACAACAAAGATACAGGGGGAGAGACGGATGAACTGAAGACAGCAGAGGTCAGAGTTGAGAGCATCCAGGGAGATGTAGGAAAGTAGCAACATTGTTGCTGAGGAGTCTGTATACTCACCTCCCACAGGGTCTGGGAGAACAGACTCACTGCAGGTCCCCTGGGGTGGCCCATGGGTACACACGTGAAACCGCTAGCCTTTCTCTGTGAAGCAGGGGCCTCTGCAGCCACAAGGCAGAGAGACAGCTCCAGCCTGGGTCATTCAGACTTTCTCCCCAATACTGGTCGCTGATCATTATGGACTTTCCTCCTCCAACATGAGATGGAGCACACAGACCTCTTGTACTCAGAACCAAGGATGGTCCTTAATTTGACATTGAGAGTGTCCACCAGTTCTAATTGGATTCCTCTGTCTCTACTGAGCTATTCGGCTCACTCACCTCTTATAGGTATCAAACTTTAATTCTATGCTAATGAACAAATCCTTATCTGGGGCATATTATATGCTCAGAGATATGGCCAGGGAATCAAGAAAATGTCTGTTCTGCCCCCTGGGACTCATGATCTAGTGAGAAAGAAAGATACAGGCAAAGGGGCCATAATTCTAGGCAGAATGTGATAAGTACTGCATTAGAGAGATCGAGACAATAAAGACAGGGAAAGAGGGTCAAGATTAAACTCTGCAAGAGTCTCAGTGCCAGTGTGTGTGTGTGTGTGTGTGTGTGTCTGTGTGTCTGTGTGTCTGTGTGTGTGTGTCTGTGTATATGTGTGTGTATGTGTGTGTGTCTGTCTGTGTATATGTATGTCTGTATCTGTGTCTGCATGTATGTATGTGCACCTGTGTGTGTGTATGTGTGTCTATGTCTGCATATATTCATGTCTGTCTGTGTGTGTGTCTGTCTGTCTGTGTATGTCTATGTTAGTGTATGTGTGTGTGTAATATTCATGCTCATGAATACACATGCATGTGGAGGTCAGAGGTCAATCCCTGGTATCACTCCTCAGGAACCATCTGCCTTGTTTGTTGAGACAGGGTCTCCCACCCACTCTCCTGGAGTTCACTGAGTAGGCTAAGATGGCTTGCCAGCCCCAGGATCCTCCTGGCTCTGTCTCCCCAGCACTAGTGTTACAGTTGCCCATGGCTGCACCTGACCTTCCTGTCTTTTCACGTGGGTTCTGGGGACTGAACTCAGCTCCTCATGTTTATCCTGCGAGTACTTTATACCAACTGAGCCACCTCCCCAACCTAAGCATGCTTGCTCTACAATGCAATGTTATTATTTGTCCCTTAATGAGTAGCCTTAGGACACACTTAAACTTTAGAGGTGACTCTTGTAATTACCCCTAACAGCTAACTGCAGCATAAGGCTGTGATAGACACCAACAGGGGCCACTGCAGGGAGTGCTGGCCTTCATGAAAGCCTCAGGTCGGTACCTATCCAAGGCTTCCCATGCTCTTCCCACAGGTAAAGGCTTGTTCTCGTTTGGTTATTGTTGCTGTGATAAAAACCACGACCAAAAGCGCACATGGAGGAGGAAAGAGTTTCTGCTTGCACTTCCAGGTAATAGTTCGTCACTTAAGGACGTCAGAGCAGGAATGCAAGCCAGGACTTGAAGCTGAAACTATGGAGGAATACTGCTTGCCTGCTTGCCCACAGGCTCAGCTAGCTTTTTCATATATCCAAGGACCACCTTTCTAGGGATAGTTCTACCCATAGTGCACTGGGCTCTCCCACATCAATCCTCCATTAAGACAGCCTCTCACAAACGTGACCACAGGTCAGCCTGGTCTGGGAAGTTCTTCAACTGAGACTTCCTCAAATGACTCCAGACTATGCCAACTTGGCAGCAAAAGATAACTAAGAGGAGACGGCTTGCATTGTCACCTGACACCACTTTTGTCCCCTTGGATTGTTTGTTGTCTGAGACAAGAGTTTTGAGTAGCCCAGGCTGCCTGCAAACTCTCAGACTTGCTATGTAGCTGAGGATGCCTTTGAAATTCTGATCCTCCTGCCTCCAGCTCCCAAGTACTGGGATTACAGGACCCCAGTGTATGGCATTTAATTTTGCACTGAGAGCTACCCTGTCTACCACTCAAATGAAATGCATCCATCCACTGCCTAACCACCACTTTCCCCTCTGTTAGAAACCTTTTCTCCAACCTACTTCAAAGCGGTTGGCTATCCTCTTAATGGGGAGGGTCATCAAAATCCTAACCTTCAGACAGAGGAAGATTGTGGTCTCATCATGGCAGGTGGTGGCCGGGAGAGAGTGTCACACTGAGGACCTGGGACAGGAAAGGGATCTTTATAAGCTACGACTAACATGAAAAGCAAACTTTAATAATTCAAAGGCAAAGAGACAAAATAAGACTTTGACCAATCATACAGGAAATGGAACAAGCAGGAGCCATGATACAGCTCAATGGTAGAGCACCTGCCAAGTATAAGAAAGTCCTTGGGTTCAATCCCCAGCATAGGAAGATAGCCAAGCTTGGTTGTATCCACGAACAACCACAGAACTAGGAAGGTGGACCCAGGAGGATGAGGAGTTTGAGGTCAGCAGGGATTTGATGAGCCCTCTTCAGAACAAAAGGAGAGAAAGAAGAGAGGCAAGACATGAAGCAGATATGGGCGACACATAGCTTAGTGTTGGAGCGCCAGCCAAATGTGTCCACAACCCTGGACTCCATCTCGGAAGGAAAGGGAGGGAGAGGGAGAGGGAGAGGGAGAGGGAGAGGGAGAGGGAGAGGGAGGGGGGAAGGGAAGGGAGAGAAGGAAGGGAAAGGAGGGAAGAGGAAGAGAAAGAGAAAGGAAGCATTCAGACTCAGACCCAGGAGCCTGTCATATGTTAATACACGTTGTGAGTTCATGACACCTTACAGATCAGGAAGAGCTCTCCCATGTTCTGGTGCATGAAGATCATAGCAGGTATGCCAGAACATCATGGCCGACACACAGTGATGCTCAGTAAATGCAGAAAGACACAAGATGTTGCTTGTGATCAGAGGTTAAAGGGAGGGGAACCTGCTTGTGGCCATTCGAGTAGAAAACTGTTCTGGCTGATTTCTCATTATGGTAGCTCATCCATTCATGAAGCCAGGTCATCAGTCCCACACTTGTGTTGTAGCTATACTGTATAAAAGGCAGCATTTTAGTCACAGGACTTACTGCAGTGAAGGAGCCTTCATAGAAGCCTTCTAGGACAGGACCTGGGATAGCCCCTTGGAGGCTAACTTACAAAATGAGGATGTATCAGGACTACCCTAAATTGATGGGGACTTGGAACGGTTTTTTAAAAAAAAAAAAATTAAGAATATACAAAATTGGGGTGCGGAAGGGAATCCGTGAGGAATCCTCCTTAACTCTGGTAGCTCTCAATGGTCATCTCTAGGGGCTGCAGAGAGGTGGGGGCTGGGGGAGACATTTTCCTGACAGGCTAGGTGGGGCAAGCCCTGGGGTCTGAGTTGCAGCCTGGAAAGAATATAGAGAAGCAAGACAGAGGTCCCAACAGCCAGCTGAGGGAGGTTGTCCACATTCCCCTTGTCATCCAGACTCTATGGCCAAGGTTTCAGGGCAGGGAGGCCCACACAGGTATAAAAGGATTAAACAGATGGTTTACTTTCTATTGGAATGAGGGGCTAGAACAGGTTTCATAGGCAGCCACAGCAAAAACACAGACATGCCTGGCAGAGATTAATTTCTGCCCTTTTGTGTTTCTTTGGCAAGACATATCTTATCCTAAAGTTAATTAAAAAAAAAAAATTCCAGTACTGAAATCAGTGTGGAAAATGAATCTCCCCTTGCTTGGAACCACCACAGCCTCTGACATTCTTTGGTATTTTCTTAGCTCCTTCCGCAGGGGTGGAGAGAGAACACCTATAACAATTCCCTTTGTCAGAAAGACTTTACATTCCAAGTATTCCCAGCTCTCTGAGAGTAATCCCTCCTTTAACAAGACTTTTTATCAATTAGTTTCCTCCTTCAAGACTCCTGTTCTCCAGGCTTGCTTTGAAATACAGCTTCCCCTGGGCTTGGTCCTTTCCCTTGGATTAGGGCTTTTTCCTGGGCTTCGAAAGAGCTCAGTGACAACTGATTTGGAACTTAACAGCCAAAAACATTAGTACTAATTCCACCACTTTTTCTGTGCCAGGAAGACACAATTAAATTTGATTTGAATTAAATCTACAAGCTAAGATGCCTTTTTTAAAAAAATAGATCACTCTTTTGGGTTTCTTGGGATAAAACTGAGTCAAGATGGTGTCAGCTTAGAAATTAAAATGTGAATATTGTCACAATGAAAATCTCTTAACATTCATAAGCTAGTCAAGAATCTAGAAAGGGTGGGGGTGGGGAAGGGGGCTCTCTAGTCCTCTTGCCTAATTCAGTATTCTGTTTAGGCTTTTGCTGATAACAGTTTAAATTCCTCCTAGCCTTTTTCCTATAGGGAGGGGTTTAGTTACCTCTTTCAAACGCCTATGAATACAAAAACATCAAGCGTCCCCAGATGCTGTGAGAAGTTTTATGAACTCTTTTAGTGCCCTTCCCTGGAGAAGGTGGGTTTAATAGAAGAAAATGTCATGTTTCATTAGTACTTCCCCACTCAGACAAATTCAGACTTCAGAAAAGAGAACACTTGTAAACTGAACCCGAAATTGACAAATTGTGGCTCCATCTAAAAGCTGAGACCCTCAAACGGAGACTCATGCTCACACACGGCAGCCTGAGTCCACACCACACTTATTCTCTCCGATGAAGACTCCCTGGCAGGCCAGCAAATCTACACAGACAAATCCTGAGCGCTGAAGGTCATCTGGTTGGGTGCTGGGAACTGGCACACGGCCAGCCACCATTTGTCACCTACAGGGATAGGGACATAGAATCGGGATGCCTTTCACCTCACCATTTGTGATGTCTGAGGCCTTTGTGTGGCCTTCAGAACCAGGCATCCATTCAGACAGTACGGACATAACCGGCCGGTCAAGGATAAAAAAAATAGCTTAAAGAGACACTTGTATCCCTCAGTTTGGCTATCAGACTATTGAAACAATGGTCCCCATGAAGCTGGAATCTCATGCTGGCAGAGGAAAACAAAAGCTTAAATCCCAAGCCAGGCAGAGGAGAAACTGACAGATGACCTTCAGAAGGGATGATGCTTATGGGTCCATGGTGGGCGGTACCACACCTAGGTTAGGCTAGGGTTGCTTAAATGCTCACATCTCTGCTCACACACCCACCTCAGGACCCTAGAGATGATGATAATGGCACAGGTTCAGGGCACCAGTGGTCTCTTTGTTCCTGTTCCTAATGTGGCCAGCAGATAAATCCCTCTTTTAGCTTTTTACTATTCATTTGGCTGTTGTAATTGGCTTCTAGAGAATGGGTGGCTAAATATAGCTTGTTAGGGTCGCAGGCTGTGACCCCAAACCCTGCCTTGTGTGCAGAAGACCATAAGGTGAAGGAACAGAGACTCCATCCACTGTAGACACCCACCAATAGGATGTAAAATGGATCATACAACTGAACAGTGCTTCATCAATAGGGATCAACTCCCTGAGCTTCTAATTCTAAGAAAGTACTCATCTCAGGCTCTGAGCCAGCCTGGCGAGCAGCACCTGAGGTCCCAGAATCTGCAGCAGATTTAGATGCTGTCAGACACTTGAGAGCACAGCAACACTGGACAAGTGCTTGCATCTTCGGGTTTTTATTAGTAATTAAGATGTGTTTATTCTCTTATTCCACAAATAATTACTGAAAGCAGACTGTGTGCCTTGGACTATTCTACATACCGGATAAGCAAACCAATAAAGTCCCCACACTCTCAGAATTCATGTGATTCATGATTCGATTTGACTTTTAATTACATGGATAGTGTATCCGTTGTATCTTCATGCAGATATATGTATGCAAGTGGTGGAGACTGAGAAAGCCAGAGGAGGGTGTCAGGTCCCCTGGAGCTGGAGTTACAGTGGAGGTTATGAGCATCTAATGCAGATGCTGGGAGCCAAACCCAGGTCCTCTGCAAAAGCAACGAGTGCTCTTAACCACTGAGCTGTCTCTCCAGCCCAGGTCCTTTATTTCACTTTGTTTCCTTTAATGTAATTATTAGCTCCCGGGCCCTTAGGTGCTGCTATGAGGGTCTTCCGGATCTGACCACGCCCTCTTCTGTGTCTTTCTGCTCCAGGTCCTGCCATCCAGAACCAGCAGAGGTATCCTTTCTCCTCCCATGCCTCACACCTGCATCAGAAATAACTTGATTACAGGCATACAGCATATGTTACCTATTAACCAAGCCTGTGCTCTGCAGGGCAGGACCTCCCTGCTTCCTCAGAAACCCTTAAAGGTGCTCTAAGTTATGGTTCATATCCCAGCTACACTGTCTACAGCATTAATAGCCTTTTTATAAAACTCTCACCCAAAGGATGATCTATCTCTCTGTCTCTAGAAAGTCCTCTCATCTAATAATCCAGAATATAATTATCATGTACACTCAGGCATAGCCAACTGTGACCTGAAATGCAGCTACATGGCCATTGTGCAGTGTAGATCAGCCATATCCCACTAAAAAAGACCACACACACATACACACGCACACACACACGCACACACACACATACATGCACGCGCGCGCACACGCACACACACACGCACGCACAGACACGCGCACACACACGCACACACACTAGACGAGGGTGAGAGTATGGACAGGCTAGCAGAAATGTTGGCTGTGACCTTGTGACCAGACACAATGCCAGGTGTACTCTGCCTGTTTCCTCTCCTGCTTCTGGACCCAATCTTTCCTACTCTTCTCCCTCTTTCTCTCTGTGTTCATAAACATAAGGGTTGACTGGTGATTAGCCTCCAATTCAGCCTCTTGCAGATATTTGTATGGCAGTGTAAGTGAATGTTAAAAATAATTAGTTTTTACCAGAGATGGGTCCAGTGACTGCTGGAGCTGTGGTCTCCCTTCATCTTGAGAGGGAATGTACATTTGGACAAAGGGTGATTTCATCTTGGGAGGTGACCACACAAGTTAGTGTGTGAAGGTTTAGATATAGCTGTTGAGTTACCAAAGAGGTGGACCAAGCAAATCAGCTGTCCGCTCAGTCCCCAGCCCTCTGGTCTAGATTCTTCTTTGGGTTCTGGTTCTGCAACTGGAAGCAAGGCTTCTCTGCTGCTAACTGCAGAGGCCCTTTCCAGAAAGAAGAAGATCAACTGGAGGAGAACTCCTTCATCTCACCTTGCCCCAGCAGTGGCCTTCACCTTGACTTGGCAGTTGAGCTGACTCTCTGCTTTAATGAAATCCATTGAGCAGACATGGGGGGAGGTGTCCCTGCTCCCTAAGACTTCTGATAACCTAGGTCCTGGTATACTGCTCCTCTTCCCTCTCCTTCCAGCCTTAGACCAGGGTCACTTGCTACAGTGACTACTAATTACAATAAAGTACTCTGTTAATGGATTCCACTTCCCCAACCTGACTGGCTAACTCTGACAGTACAAACCCAACTGCTATGTGAAGAAAGTTCCAAGAAGCACAGTGCTCAACACTGTCATGCATGTGCTTGTATATGTGCATGTGTGTGCATGAGCATATGTGTGTCCGTGTGTGTGTGTGTGTGTGTGTGTGCGTGTGTGTGTGTGTGATCACATGCATGTGATTGTACATACTTTTGGAGGCTGGAAGACAACCTCGGGTGTTTTTTCTCAAGGACTACCCTCCTTTTCTTATTTTAGAAAGGATCTTTCCCTGATTCGGAACTCACCAAGTAGGCTTAGTTACCCGGCAAGCCTTAGACATCTCTCTGGCATGGAGATTACAAGCATTCATCATCACACCTGGCTTCTTCTTGTTACTTGTTTGTTTGTTTTAATGTGAGTTCTGAGGAATCAAACTCAAGTCCCCATGCTTGCAAGACAAACTCTTCACCAACTACACCACCTCTCAGCCTCCATCAAAGACTGCTCCGAATGAGCACCAGTGGTCAGCTTAGAAGCCACCCCAGCTGTTATACAGTAGAGACAAAGGGCTCAGCACAGGCTCTCCCTACACGTAGCAAGTTCTCAGCCACTGGCTGGTGCTATAGTTTTAGATACTTTCCCTCTTGTCCTTACTTTCTTCTGTGATCACCTTTGTCTGGTCTCACCTCTTGGCCTCATCAGACTGGCCATCAGCAATCAGACTCTGAGGCACGATGAGCAGCGATTATATCCATGGTGCGGGACCAATAGGGTCAAGAGACAATGGTGAGTGAGCTCCTTTTCTCAATACGTTCATGGTTTGAAGGAAGGTAGGGAGCTGCTGGTAGTGGGCCCATGCTCAGAGATGCACTGACACTCAGCAGGAGGCTGAGTCAGAGCTCTGTACTTAGAGCAGCTAAGATTTGATACAATGCCATAGGATGGATGTAAATACTACAGTCCAGATCCACAAGCAGGAGTCCACCTACTCTCCCGCAATGAGGAGATCCACAAACATCTCTCTGTACACCACACAAACCCTATTTCTACTCAGGGAAATCCATCAGAGACAAAGATGTTCAATGGAGAACAGGCCACCCAGGCAACCTCTACCTAGTGTGTATCAAAAGTCCAGGCTGTCAGGAAAAAAGCAGATGTCGGACACTAATTGGCACCATTTGTACAAACAGCACAGAAGCCCACTTCTGTACTTTATCCTCTGGCCTCTTCTCAACCAAAATCTCCCACAATGCAAGAGACAGCCTGAACTTTCCTATTACAGGAGAGTCTGGCTCCCTCTGGACCATCAGCACATACCTGCACGGTGGAAACCCCTCCTGAGGAAAAGACTCCTCCTTACTAGAACAGGAAGCACAGGGTACCTGTGGTTACCTGGTTCCCCCCACCCTGAATAAATTCCGAATTTATGACAGCCAGCATTTGCCAGGAATGAATTACATCCCAGGTGCTTGGTTATCTTTCTAGCACTCTCAGCTGGTACAGATGGGGATACTATCCATCAGAAAGATGAATGACCCTGGTGGTGCAGCTCATCATGGGTGGAGTCAAAAATGAGCCCAAACCTGGACATCAGTGGATTCCCCATTGTGTGCTATGGCCTGGATGGATGAGAGCCTAGGAAGGTAGGGGCAGCCAGGTCAGGCAGATGTAACCATGACACAGTCAAGCCTGAGTCTAACGGCTACCCACCCCCTCAATGATCCCTAGGTTCTGATGACATTTGATAAATGGCATGACAATAGTTTTCTAGAGAAGGCAAATGTGACAGGTTTGCTCACAGAAGCCCTGTCAACCTTCTGGCTTCATTTCTAATGTCTTGGTGTCCAGGGAAGGCAAATCCTGAGGCAGACCTTGGCTCTATCTACAGATTTCCTGCCCCACAATGATGTGAGGTGGGGTCAGGGGTAAGGAAGGGAGATGACAACCTCCTTACCTTGAACATAAGTTCTCCAGGCACAGACATAAACGGGACAGCACTTCCTCTAACAGATCCAAAAACATGCTAACAGCTGGAGCCGCAGATAGACTTTGCCACTGCCCCTACTGGGTCTATGTGATCCATTCATGCCTGGGTATGTTAATATATTCTAAAGCCAGAGTGTAAAAGTGATTTCCTCATTGAAAATCAAAGGGGAGAGTGTTTGATGGTCCTATTTCTGAGGGGAAAGAAGAAAAAACTTGACAATTGTCCTTGATAATGGAATATACTTGACTTGCATTATCCTGGGGGTGATTATTGCAAATTGTGATTTCAGAAATGCTGCTAATCAGAGGGAAATGGGGGGGGATCCCCAGGGGGAGAACAAAACTAGAGGGTATTCCCGCTGTGGAGACTCTGCACAATGGAAAGCAAGAAAAACTCTTACCCACAGAGGAGTCGGCCTGGTCTCTAGGACTTAATGGTCCAGGTTTAGATGTTGGACTACCTGTTCTAAAAGAGGAAGCTGAAAGCCATACTTGGCCATCGCCAAAGCCAAGGCCATCTCTACTCTGAGAGCCTTCCCTGAGTCAGACCCAGAATTTGAGCCAAGCCACACCGGAGAAATGAGCTTCTAATTGTGGAAAAAGTGACAACTTGCTATTTGGTGTGAGGTGAGGGAGGAGAGGCCTCAGTCCTGCCTGCAGAATGGCAAACTGATGCTCTTGGCCCTTCCGTGTAAAGTGGACGATCTAGTGGGGACACTAGGTATAGCCTCTTAGTCTCACTCACACCCTGTGTACACGATGGTCCCATTCATAACTCCCTGTGTCTAGAGGAAATGGGGCACATTGGGCTAGCCCTTATCCAGAAATGATACATTTCAGAATGGTTATTATGTTTGTATTATTGGGCACTAATGTATGTCTGTGCGAATTCTTGCCACGTGAGTGGAGGTGCCCACAGGAAGGAAGAAGAGTTGGATCCTCTAGAGTTGGAAAAGCAGGTGGTTGTGAGCTCCTCAGTGTGGGTGCTGGGAACCAAACCTAAGTCCTCTGGAAGACCATCAACTGCTTGTAACTGCTATGCCATCTCTCTAGCCCCTAAGATGGTCTCTGATGCTACAAAACCCTTTTATGGGCAGAAATATGAGTGCAACCTCCCAGGGAG
Source organism: Rhynchomys soricoides (assembly GCA_019843965.1). Taxonomy (NCBI): domain Eukaryota; kingdom Metazoa; phylum Chordata; class Mammalia; order Rodentia; family Muridae; genus Rhynchomys; species Rhynchomys soricoides. The sequence continues at coordinate 5,204,791 of JADRCH010000121.1, forward strand.
GAGCATAAGAGCTCTCTACGCTCCTTGGGAATCTCTCAAGACCTGATCTGGTCTTGAGCTTAGCTCCTACCACACTGCATGGTTACCTTGTACTTGAACCACTGAGGTCAGGAACTGTCTTGAATTCATACTCAAAACACACACACACACACACACACACACACACACACACACTCACACTTCTCTATGTGTATGCTAGCCAGCTTTCCATCACTGCAATGAAATACCCGAGCCTATTAAAGTCTAAGAAAAAAGACTTGCTTTGGCTCACAGTTTTGGAGTTCCAGTCTGTGTTTGGTTGGACTCACTGCTTTAGGCCTCTGGTGGGTATGAGGGCACTGTCCCAGGGTGTATCACAGAGCTATCTGCTCACCTCATGGTCAGAAAGCAAAAGAGAAAGAGACAGGGGGTCAGGTCCCACAGTGCCCTTCAAGAACGCATCCCCAGTGACCTCAATACCTCCCACTAGTCCCCTCATCCTGAAGATTCACAACATCTCCCCTAAGTATGACATGAGAACTATGCCTTTGACACATGGCCTCTAAAGACATCTGACATCTTGACTTGCTGAACCCCAGTGTGGTACATGTACAGTCACATCTATGAAGGAAAGATTGAGACTAGACGGCCACTCCCTCACTCCATTCTGATCATGTGGGCGGTAATGGAGCTCAGTCCAGCTGGAATGCCGCTTGTCCCTGCAGCCATGTGATCTGCTATGATTGCCCCACACCTACCCATTCGACACATTTGGCCCAGCCAGGGAAAGTGGGTAGTCAGGTGACCTCTTGCAGAAACAGAAGGTATGTAATAAATCCAGTGTGCGACCAGAAGAC
>JADRCH010000121.1:5205636-5255149 GCA_019843965.1 Rhynchomys soricoides
ATGTGGTACACATCTTTGTACATCATGAAGATGCAGAGAAAAGAGATTTGACACTGTCCATATCATCTTATTTCTAGGCATATTAGTTAAGTGGGGTGGGAAACATACAAAACTGCAGCCAAGGTGTGCATATCTCAAGGATAGCTACAGGCAAACCCTAATGAGAAAAGATGAATGCTCTGTTTGTTATTCAGGGAGGGCACCAGCGGACAGTTACATATGCCATCCCCTAAATTAGAGCTATTTGTTCTCATAGAATTAATTGTAGAAATAAATAAAATTTATCTTCAATATTTGACATGTGATCCTAAAAATTAGAATTCATGAGCTCACGTTTTCAATAACTCACATATAAATATAGACAAACGGATGTTTTAATGCAAATTTAATATACAGTAGTTAAATTAATGATTTTCCTCTGTGCGTTTTTAATTGGGAAAAAACCCTCACTGCCACACCATATAAATCAAACTAGCTCGGCATGTTGGCGTGATAGAGAAGTCGGCACGTTCTCGGCCATATGTCAAGATCCGATTTGTTTAAAATAAATGGATCCTGTTCCCAGTCCCATACACAGCACCATGTTAATGCATATTCATCACCGGGCATTTCTTTACCATTTTTCCTCTTTTGAGTTTAATATTTTCTGTATTAAAAAATAAGTATTAAGATCATCTGATCCCAGGGGCCGTGCAGGCCACGGATGCCATGTTCACTACTAGTAAAGATGAGATGGGGGCTGAGGAGATGGCTTGATGGGTAAATGTGTTTGCCACACAAATGTCAGGGCCTGGGTTAGAATCCCCAGAAGCCCACACAAAGCTGGATGTGGGTAGGAATATGTGGAATCTAGGTAGAGGTGGAGACAGGAGAATCCTGTAAGGCCTCAGGCCAGCTAGCCTGGTATTGTACAGTGGCAAAACAGAGACCCTGCCTCAAACGATGACTGACACCTGAGATTGTCCCATCCGCGTGTATATCTACACACGCGCGCGCGCGCGCGCGCGCGCGCACACACACACACACACACACACACACACACACACGGATTGGATGAAGTGCCTTCCACTGCCCTACCGTTTCCTGCCTCAGGACTAGACACGGGTTGCAGGGTTTTGTGTGAAGTCCTTCTAGGCTAAAGTGGGCCAGGTGGTGAGGGAGCTGGAGATGGTGGTAAAGGACAGGACCCAGGACACGCAGATCCGTTAATTGCTCCTACATTGAGCTCATCTCGTCTCATCCGAGGTGATTGCCTCTTGATTTCATGCTAGATGGCTATACTGCTACCGAGAGCCTCTTGGAGAGTTTGTGGACCATATCAAAAAGGCATTTTTATCACCAGTTTAATGCCCCATAGCTGACAGGGAACAGGCGAGAGAGGGGAGTGATTCAGTGATTAAAGGGATCATTAAGCGATTGGATGGGGAGGGGGCTTGTTGTCAGTTACATGGCCAGCACAGGCCTGAAGTGATGCGTAGGCAAAAGATAATGGGGGGACACTCACCTTGCCTTGCCAGCTGCGGCCCTGTACCCCCACACTGTGTCCTCCCACAGGTCAATTCAGGGTGGGGGTGGCAACTCCCCTACTGGCTGTACTCCCTGGGCAAATGGCGCAACCCATCTCCTTCACCTGTTGCTTCTCACCACGCTGAGCAGCCCAGAGAGGCAGCTACGGCTCCTGACCTCTGACCATTCATGCAAATTCTCCCCTCCTGGTCCCATGCCTGGCAGGGAGGTGTTCCCGGGTTCTCCATCAAACCTAAGCCCTGTCCTTTCTTTCAGCTTCCCAATATCTAGGGACTCATCACCAAGAGGCAGAGTTTGTGGAACATAAGCATTCAACCACAGGACTGGAAGTGTTCCAAGAAATGAGAAACCATCCTAGTGGTGATTCATGAATATCATGCGAGGGTTGGCAGTCTGGAGAGACAGCGTCACATAAGAAAGGAAGAACTCAGGCAGAAGTGAGGGCTGCATAATTTACCGATGACCCCGGGCAGCTGTAAATAACGAATATCTTCAAATTATTATTCGTTGTTTTATCAGCCTGCACCTTCCCAAAGAGAGGCTCCAGGGATTGAGACAGATCTGTGACAAGATTTAAATGGCATCCACGTCGCCAGAGTCTACGGTCCTGCAGGGGGCTTACTCCAAAGAGCCTATAAATTGTGTCCTAACAAATAGTTGGGAGCATTCAACTCCAGACCATGTGAGCAGAGCCTGTCCAAACTCTGGTGATAGCCCTGATTTTGAAGACCAGTGACTCTGCAGGTGCAAGTAACTGTCAGGGACTTGCCAGCTAAGAGCCAGCACTGCCTTTAGGATGGGGTCTCTCTACTCTCCTAATAGTCCCTGCAGAGTGTGTGTGTGTGTGTGTGTGTGTGTGTGTGTGTGTGTGTGTTGTATGTGTGCATGTGAATGTTTCTGTGTATGCAGGTGGTATTCAGGTGTATGCAGGTGCACGCACACCTGAGTGGATATGTGTGTGAAGATTAGTCTTGGGAATCATTCTTCAATAGTCCTACATCATGTTTTTTTTCCATTGTCATATATGTCTTTATGTATGTTTTGCATATGTGGAGGGGGTGCACATGTGTAAACATGCATCAAGAGTCCTAAGCTTGATGTTAGTCTTCCTAGATTGCTCTCTCCCATCTTATTCCCTGAGGCAGGCTCTCTCCATCAAACCCAGAGCTGACCACTGTGGCTGGTTTTTGCTAGCCACCTGGCTCCCTCTCTCCACCTTCTGAGGCTGGAATTCCAAGCAGCTGACACACCCACCTGGGTTCCATGTGGGTTCCAGGGATTTGAACTCTGTTCCTCACACTAGAAGAGCAAGCCCATTAATGTCTGAGCCATCATTCCAGCCTCCATCACGTTTTATACAGTTTGCCAATTAGGCTAGGCTGGCTGGCCAGCGATCCTCCCTACTCCGCCTCCCCAGCACTTGGGATCACACGAACAGCCACCACCCACACAGATGTTTTTCACATGGTTTCTGGTTGTCTGACACACACACACACACACACACTAGTGACCCAGCCTGGTCACTGTGTTTTTTTTGTGAGGAATCTGACTTAAGATTCCCTGTCTTTTTCCCTTCTGTTCCAAGCCCATATTTTTTTGTATATGGCACCTCATATGGACTGGGTAACAAACACAGAGGTAAGGTCCTGGGTCAGCTGAAATAGGAAAGGAACAAAGAAATGGTTCAAAGAGACCATATCTGCACAGCAATAGCCACCAAAGGCCTGGCACATACTGTGTCTATGAAGAGAAAAGAAAAACACAAGTTTAAGTCAAGTCCATGGAAACAGTGAAACACTCTGTGGATTTAAGAGCTGGCTGTTTCATGTGGCTCCAAAAACTTGGTGCTGATGCAGGCCCTGTCCAGGATGGCGCTGTCTTTCTCTCTACCATCCACAGGATACTAAGTGGAATTCTCTAGGACCTATCCTATGGGTCACAGCCATAATGAAGTCTGCAAGTCCTAGGAGTAGAGGAGACAGGCCATGGCCGGATGCAGAGCGCCCTGGTACCCTGGCACAGATGCCCAGGCACCCGGTCTGCATCCTTCTTCTTAGGAGTCGCCTTCCAAACACCCGTCCTTGCTGTGATGTAGCAGTGTCCCTGAGGCTTATCAGCTCTGACATGCTCCCAACTCATTTATTTTTCCTAGTCTCCCACAATCACTTCTAGAGGGGCATAATTTCCCCAGCAAATGACGCAGTTGTCAGCGTCCCCTGATTAAGAGGTCTGCATTCATTGCAGCAGACTATTGTCTACACTGCGGCTGCAAAGAAGCCAACCAACAGTGCTGGAGATCCTGTTTTTTGTGACCAGCTTGGGGACATCTTGTATGTCCAAAGCAACAGTGAGACCACACAGCCAGGCTCTGACTCTTAAGCAGTGTTTTCTTTTCTGAGTTCTTTTTAAATTTTATTTTTATTTTTGTGTGCATTAGTGGTTTGCCTGCATATGTATGGGGGGGGGCGTCAGATCCCCTGAAACTGGAATAATAGACAGTTTTGTACTAACATGTAGATGCTGGAAATTGAACCCTGGTCCTCTGCAAGAGCAGTCGGTGCTCTTAACCACTGAGCCATCTCTCCAGTCTTGTATGCTGTGTTTTCGATCTCTCTCCAGATCCTCATCTCTCAAGTAGAGCTAAAAGAACAGCCTAAGTTCTTACACCTGACTTCGAGGAGGTGACAGGATTAAGTGAGGTAATAATATTAAGAATATTCAAATGATGCCTGGCTAGGTGCTTTGTAGGTGCTGACACATGGAAGTGGAGTTCATTTGTTTCAGCATCAGGGTTGACTGTGGATCCCAATAATATGCCTCCAGAGTCTGATACGCATGGCCACGAGCTTTTGGAAGGTGACACCCACTCATGTTCCCTCAGGGTCACAGGGGACTGGCAATAGAAACATTGTTGTCTCCATTTCACACTCAAAAGACTAAGGTAGCAGGGATAAAGGAAATGACATAATCAACATTACACTTCATTTTGAATGTCAAACGGCCCCCGAACGCTCAGCTCACATGTGTGAATATTTGGTCCCCATCTGGTGCCATTGCTTGGTAAGGTAATGGAACCTTGAGGAGGTGGAGCCTCATCAGAAGAGTGAATAACTGGGAGTGGACTTTTACGTTTCAGACCTGGCTCTACTTCCTGCTCATTCTCTGCTTCCTGCCCACCATGCCTTGCCTGAATGCTATCATATCTTAGCCACTGTGATAGATTATATCTCCTCTGAAACTGTGAGCCAGAGTAAATCCTTTCTCCCCTAAGTGGCTTTTGTCAGGGTATCTTATCACAGCAACAGAAAAGTAATGAACACCCAAGGAGAGACCAAAACCAGGCTCTCACCTCACTTACCACCTTCATTGATTTCAACACCCATATCCACGTTCCAAGAATTCAGATGTAGGCAGTCCTCTCTCTGGCTTCAGGCAGCCATGGAAACAGAGGGGAAGCCAATACTACAGTGGAAATCAGATTGCACTGTGGGACAACAAGGTATGGGAGCATGGAAGGTGGGCAGGAAGATTAGCCTTATAGAGTAAGAAAGTTGGCCAGTGAAGGCCTTGGGAGCAGCAGTACACAGGGCACACACAGCAGCCTGATGTAAGTGATGGCATCACAGGCTGGGAGCCACAGGAGATAGAGCCTGTGCTCGGGAGAGCAGGAAGACTGGGACTGAGGGAGCTGCTCCATTCCTGTGTCACTATCTGCTATCAGGAGAACTGTATGCTGGATTGAGGGCGGCCAGTTGTGTGTGAGAAAGTGTGCAACAGAAAGACGAAGAAAGGCAATCGAAAGGGCCAGACCGGGGGAAGGGTAGTGGGTTATGTACTTCCCTTGCTGTGAGCAAATAGCTGACAAGCCATTTAAGGGAGGAAGGCTTTATTTGGGCTCATGTGTTGAAGGGACTTGACCCATCATGGTGATGCAATGGACTCCAGCCATTGTCAGACGCAGAGAGATGCATGTCTGCCTTCAGCCAGCTTCTTCTTTTTCATTCTAGAAGCACTTAGTGATCACATAGCTTCTGCTGGATCCTCTGTGTGGTGTAATGATAAAGCCATAACAAGAACAAACACTTTGTCCCTTAGAAGTTACATTTTATCAGCAAGAGGTGATGGACCCTTCTAGCAAGGTAGGGGTCATCAGACAGAGAAGGGCAAGCAACAGGTACATTCAAGGGGTGGGGGGGTCCAGAATGGAAGTGTTTCAAAACTCTGTGACCCTGAAGGTTTAGAAAGTCTTTCAATCCTCCTTTGACAAAGGAATATGCCAAACAACACATTCAAATGTTTGTGTGTGTATTTGTGTATAAGTAAACATTCATGCGTATGGATGCCAGAGATCAACCTTGGTGTCTTTCTTCTAAAGTCATTCATCTTGTTTTGAGAGACGTGGTCTCACACTAGGACCTTTGCCAATTAGGCTAGGCTGGCTGTCCAGTGAGAGCCCATGATCTGCCTTTCTTTACCTTCCCAGCATTCAAATTCCAAGTTCATACCAGCAAGCCTGGGTCCTTACCTGGGTACCAGGGCTCAAACAAATGTCCTCAAGCTTGTGTGCAAGCAACTTTTCCAACGGAGCCATCTACCCAGCCCTGCATATTCAAATATTTTTAAGTCCAAAAATACCTTCCGGTGTCTCGTTTATGCCTTTCTGTTCTCTAACTGTACGCATTCGACTCTCAAAATTAAAAATACAGAGGATCCAGCTGCAGTTTCTGAGAACAGAGATCCAAAATTATTGCAGCTACAGTTAATGAGAAATTTTAAGACCTTCCATGATTATGTGACCATTACCTGTCCAGGCCCATGTGGCAGCTGTATGGTGTCAGGTCCAGACTTTTGAATCTTCTACTCTCCCAAGGGCTCAGATGTTCCCACCACAACCACCACTTCTAGATGAAATTGGAAGGAAACAGGGGAAAGAGAAAGCACAGCCTTTCAGAGAACATCCTAGAAGAGCTCCCTCCCAGTGCTGACCTTGGCTTCCATTGGCTAAGACTCAGGAAATGGCCTGATCTAGCTATGGAGTGTGGGCCCTGCTAACCACTGATGGCTCTCAGGAAGAGAATGGCTCCTGGGGACAATCAGTTCTCTTTAACAACAAAGGGTTTTGTGCTTTGTCATTGACCTGAAAATGCTTTAAGACTTTGCTGAGAGCAGCCATCCTTCTCAGCCTTTCTCCCCTAGTCCTGTGAAGACAGCAGAGAGGCTGTAGGCAGAACTCACACAAAAGCCAGATGTCCGACCTTCAAGGGGGATAAACAGGTCTCTTACAGGACTCCTTTTTTCTAAATGCAGTTACCCTGACTTCCTGTGTAAACAGGTGACTGATGGGAACTGGTACAGAGCCCGGAGCTGAAATCCGAACTGAGTTACTGGCTTTCCTTCACTTTGTGTTTGTCCCCAGATACGCTTATGATTTCACAGTTTTAGCCCCAAGCTTCTGATAGCCTCTCATATGGCTTTGGGTTTTCTTTTGGCTCCCGAGAGTGGGTAGCAGCCACTCCCTTTCCTGTTGCTGTGATAGAACACTCAACAAAATCAACTTAAGGAAGGAAGGAGCTATTGTTTTTGTTGTTTGTTTGTTTGTTTTGTTCTGTTTTTAGCTTATAGCTAGTGGCTGGGAGGTTGAGGCATCAGGAGCTTGAAGCAACTGGTTGCATCATGCCCACAGTGAGAAGAAAGAGCAATGAATTCTGGTGCCCCGCTCAGCATTCTCCATCTTGTATATGACCCCTGCCTAGGGAATGGTCCTGCCCACAATTAAGATGGGTTTTCCTACTTCAGTTAACCTCTTCAATATCATCTCCCACAGGCATGTCAAGTGATATGTCTCTTAGGAAGTCGTATCTCTTAGGGAGTCACATTCTGTCAAGTTGACAGTGAATATTTAGCGTCACAAGAGCCCTGGCTAGAAGTAGCATCACTAAGAATATTGATGTCCTTGCTCAGCATCATGATCACCTGCTTACCATTTGCCCTCCCTGTGGATCTTAGAACTTCCATCTGCTATCCACCCAACCTCCCAGCCCACTGCTTTCTTCTCTTCTTGGCCCTCCCTATAAGCTAACCATTCCCCCCAATCCCCATGCCTCTAATTGTCCCTTGACTCCTCTAAAGTACTTCTTCAGAGTCTATCCTGGGCCACTGCCTCCCTTACCTCCTAAGGCAGAAAGTCCTCAGCCATAGCAAACTAACTCCTAAACCACATAGTCATTAACTCTATTCATAACACGAGGCTTGAGAGACATCACAGCTTAGCAGCAGTTCCTACTGTCAATCTCTGCTGTAAGCCTGCATCTTCAGACGGCAGTGTCTGTGAATCCAGGCGCAGCAGTGAGAACGTGTGTGAATGCCATCATTCATTCTGTCTACATAGGAGCTATGCTGGGCATCCAGGTGAGAAGATGTTCTACAGTAATTCAGCCACTCTAGGGGCCTCTCAATAAAGGGAAGACTTTGCTTGAGGACTTGAGTGTTCTGCAAACTCCAGCACACATCCCCTTCTTCCCCAAGTCCAACCCACAACTGCATCACATGACGGTTCATTATTCTCACCAGCCCAGTGAATACAGCCTCATGATCCCCTCCTCTGAGTCACCTTCTATCTCAATAGCACACCATCTCCTTTCTCTTACACAAAAGGACCCTTTCTCCCATCCACTGTCTCTTCCATCTTAACAGTGAGCATAGATCTAAACACCCTTTCCCAGAAGCCCTGCTAGGTTCCCAGCCATTCCTGGATCCTGTCATAAACCCAAGAAGGACTTCCCAGTTAGGGCAAGAGAAGAACCAGGTTTGGATTATACCATGCTTTCTGGTTTTGTTTCTGAAGCAAGATGCCTCTCTCCTGATGTATAGCACTGTGCATATGCCACTTATACTGTGCATATGGCTCACAAAAGAGATCAATAAATACCTGATGGTTGATTATAGTTATTGACAACTTGCAAGTTGATTACAGTTATCAGAGAAAGAATAAATCAGTTTCAATTTTTGTCTGTGCATTATAGCTGGCCCCATGGAGGGACTCTCAAGCATCTGGGCAGATGATAAATTCTGATGACAATCCAGCTGTCTCCAAATACAAAGATGCACAGCAAACACTCGTGGTGTGAACTGAATTCTTGACTTTTCGTATGAATATTTTAACACCAAGTATGCACCACTTAAAATCTTTTCTGGAAACCTTTGCCCAGAGAGATGGTGATTGGCAATCCTCTTCTCCAGAGATTTCCAAACTCAAAACTTTCTATATGCTTCTAATAATTTTCCTCTGCTCCCCTGCCCACTGCTCCATTAAAACACAGGTGACCAGGAAAAAACAAGCCCACTTTTGCTGTCCCATTTCTTCCACCTCAGCTAGCACATTCTGCCCTTGTGGCATCTTCCAAAAAGCTCTGTGACAGTGGAGCTGGGGCTGGAGAGACAGCTTAGTGGGTAAATCCCTCACTAACTGTGATGGTTAGTTTCATCCACTACACAGATTGTAGAATCACCTGAGAGATGGCTCTCTAGGCATGCCTGTAAGGATCCTCTTAACTATGTTAATTGATGGGTAAGGACCCAGCTTAATTGTGGATGGGCAGAGCTTCCTGGATGGTATAAAATAGAAAAAGTCAGCTGAGCAGTGGCCAGCACTCATTCATTGCTCTCTGCTTCTCGACTAGGAGGCAATGTCCCAGCTGTGCTAAGCTCCAGCCTCTGCAACTTGTTGGCCACAGTAGAATAAGCCCTTTAGTTTTTCTCAGCTAAGAGTTTATCATAACATCTGAAAAAGCAACTAAGACGCTATACATGTGTGAGGTTGAGTTTGGATGTCCAGAACTCACATAAAGGCAATAGGGTACAGCTGTAATGCCAACACTTGTACAATGAGATGGGAGTCAGAGGCATGAAAGTCACCTGGCCAGCTGGCCTGACATAAGCAGGAGCAAACAAAAACCCTGCTTTAAAGAAGATGGAAGGAAGGTAAGGACTGACACCTGAGGTTGCCCTCTGACTTCCACATCATGTCAGGTACATGCCTGAATGAACACACACACACACACACACACACACACACACACACACACACATACACACCATGATGGGGCAGGGGAGAGAACTAAAAAAGAAAACAGCTAAGAAGACTGGAGACGGGAAGACTCCCAAGCCCAGTCCCACCTACACTGTGTTCTGTGTCCGAGGCCATTGAATTGGGCCTTTGTCTTTCCTTTAAACCACTTTGGGTTTCACAGTTTGTCTGGGAAAAAAAATCAATTTGGAAAGGCATTTGGGGGAAAAAGCAGATAAAATTTTGTTACTGAATTTTATTTAGAGAAAAAATGTAGTACTTTCCATAAAAATGCAATTTGATTATATTGCAATTTCATTTCTAATCTGTATTTCCTATGCCAAAGCATTCTTTAATGGATCAGAAGTACATAACTGCCAACTGCAGATTCTGCAGCAACCTCCGGAAGCAACATGGATCTCATGTCTTCTCTCCCAGCTTTGTGACACTGGCAAGGCCCTGCCAGACTCTCAAGAGACTGTCAACTGTGGCTAAGGGCTGGCTCTCAGATGCCCCGAGCTCACAGACTGGGGATTGTGGGCCTTTCAGACACTTCCTTGCTCAATTCTGATGGTTCAAGAAGGAATAAAGGCTGAGCCCCTGGTGAACTCCTCTTTGATGCTGCCAGGCACCTAATCACAGCCATCCCTACAGAGGCCAAGGTCAATTGAGGGAATGCTGCCCATCCTCCAGACTGACAAGAAACAGTGTGGTACAGGAGCCATTCTGGAATTAATAGCCACACCAGCCGGAGGTCTCAGCCTTTGCACAGCTAAGGGAGGAGGGGGACAATTCCTGGAAGAAATTACTCCAAAGTGCTGGACAGCATCCCAGTGAGAAGGGACAGGTGAGCTACTCCAACTGTGGCCTAACTCACACTCTTGTGTGTGTGTGTGTGCGCACACGCGTGCGCACGCGCTCATGCATATGTGGTAGGTGTGAAAGAGAAAGAGAGGGGGGAGAGAATGTAGAAATCAGAGGGTGTCATCCTCAGGAATACCATCTACCTCCTTTGAGGCAAGCTCTCTCATTGGCCAGTGAGCCCCAAAGATCTGCTTGTCTGTGAACTCCTCTTTGATGCTGCCAGGCACCTAATCACAGCCAGTACTGCAATTACAAACATGTAATGCCACCCCTGGCACATTCATGTAGGCACTGGGAATTGAGCTCAGGTCCTTATGCTTGTAAAGTAAGGACTTTACCACCTGAGCCAACACACACACACACACACCAGCTCCTTCACTCTCTTTTCTGTTGAAAACTTTCTCTGAGCCAGGCAGTGTATAAACACAAATGTCACGCTTCACCATAGAGAAAGTAGGTATGTGCTTATCCTGTGAAGACTACAGAGTGACAGTAGGAAACATAAAGGAGACACATGTAAGGCTAGACTCACAGAGAACAAGAAACTAGAACGTGGTGTACATGGAGTTGTGGAAAGCATCCCTGAGAGAATGGAAAGTGAAAGAGTATTTGAAGATAGGTGGTAGAGCTGGAGCCTGTTAGGGCATGAAGAATGTTCCAGAAAGAACAAGTGTCAGGCCACAGGCAGATGAGCCAGCAGCCCAGGCTTACAACCCCGGGCCTACAACCCTGACCCTGGTAGGCTTTGGCAGAAAAGCAAAAACCCAGCCCACAATCCTTGCCCCGATCCAGAGTGAGGACTCAGAAGCGTCAACAGCCAGGTTGAGCCAGCTGGCCTGTGCCCTGGCTGTGCCCTGCTGAGGGCCAGGATCATCTCTGTGGCACATGTTATCACTGAGGGCCATGCAGACCTCCATAGGCTGTGCTTCAGCCTGAACCCACTTCTGTGGGCTGTGCTCCTTCTGGGAAGGAGGGGGCAAACTGATCTGAGGGGCCTGTGCTACCACCTGAGGCCATGGTGAAGTCTAGGCCCGTGCTGCCACCAACAGCCACACCTGGGTCGGAGGGTCTACTGCAGCCTTGTCTGAGGTCTGAGTTCCCAACAAAGGCTGTGCTATGGGCTGTGATCGGTTCTGCCATCGGAGCCCTTGTCGGTATCTGTAGGCTATGCTGCCACTGAGCACCATACTGATGTGAGTGGCTTGCACTGCCACATGATACCGTATCGATGTTCAGGGTTGGGCTGCCTCAGAAGGCCTTATCTGGATCCCAGGTCCTCCTGCAGTAAGGGACCTTGTTTGTAGTCTATGCTGTTGCCTGAAACTATGTGGTGGCTCATGACACATGCTCCCTTTGACTGTGAAAATCAAGGAGGCCACTTCTGCTGTGATATCCATGACTGCAAATGCACAACTGACAGGGAGGAACATGGAAGGCTTCTTTGACAATCCCCCCCCCCCCCAAATCCTCCAAAACAACAGCAACAAAGGTAGCAACTAAAAAAAAAAAAGATCAGATCTCAAGTGTGAAGGTTCTACAAAGAATGTGTACAGGCTGTACACACATTACAAAAAGTTGGGTGTCTAGAATGCAGACTCCTCCTTCTGCATGTTGTTCCCTCAGCCTATCCCATAATACCCTTTGTTTGATGATGTCCTACTCATCTTTCATGATTCTACTCAAATGTGCTATCCACATTCACAGCCCTGTGCAGGTCACATCGAAGGTACCGTGATGTGCTACTACTTAGTGAAATTGCTGTCTATAGGTCTCACACCCTATATGTGTGGAGCTCCATAGCATGGTGGATCTATGGCCAGGACCCAGCATTTAGTAGGTGCTCAATAAATGCACATTGCATGTGTGGGCTGAACACAATCTCATTATGGTTTAGATGACATCTCTGACAGGCAGGGAGGATTTCAGTGATGAGATGTTGTTGAGTTGTGGGTCCCATGTCAGTTCCACCACAGGACACAGCTGCTTGAGGAGGCGGGACTGCCACCTGGGTGGGTGTGCTGGGCCATAGGGAAGCCCAAGGCACTGTTCTGGGGCTGGGAAAGTGCAGTCTGAGACATGGGAAAGCTGGAGCTGGTTCAGGAGTCCCCAGTCCTACCACAAGGCTGGGGCCATGGGGTTCTCGGGCTCCAGGAGCCACTGGAAGTTGAGGAAAAGCTGAGAATGGAGTGAGGGCCCAAGGGCTGGGGACAGTGTCTAGCCTGGGGCTGGAGGACAAGGGGAGCTCTGGCTAGTCCCAGCCAGGAAAGTCCTTGGCTTAATGGCAGGCTTGGTAGCAGTTGTGGCTGGGAATGCAGAGAGACCTTCTACAGGAGACTAGGCTGTGGCTCTATAGGCAAAAGCCTTCTCCATGGCTCTCCAAAACGGATCTCGATGCAAAGAGTCAGTCCATGGTTCCAGTTTATTATTGTCATGGCAGAAAATGGATGTGTAAAATCAAACCCCACTTCTCAGGGTGGGCCAGAGATTAAATACCTTTTGCAGGAAGGAATGTCTGGGAAGGAATGCTTTGGCAACACCCTCCAGGTCTCTAGATACCTCATTAGCATGAAGAACTCTTGTTTTGAGCCTACTTAATTGTGGTCACAACTCTTTTCCTGTTATCTTGGTCTGAGATGTTAGGAATGTCTCATCTACTTGTGGAGGGACTTGGGGTGTTGCTCTTACATGACTGATGGCCACAAACCTATGGGGGGCTGCAGCTACATGACAAGGGCTTGGTGCTGGGAGAAGGCAAAGCTCCTACCATCCCTTCAGGATCTCTGGGGCTTCAAGCCTTTGGCTCGATCCCCTCATGGTCCACTGCCCCTCAAGATGTCCTCATCACAAATGAGGCCTCTGGATGGGGTCATTGTCTCTGGAAAGATCTAGAATCACTGAAAAGCATCTGTCTAGCAGAATCCAAGCTGTCCACTAACTTTCATCAGAAATTTTAAAATGGAAATCAAAGATAGACCATTCTGGAGGTATTTTTTTTTTAATGTACTACCATAATTAGAGGATTAGGGAGTCTTCTATGGGAACAGAACTATGATCATCATACTCTATTACAAGAAATTATATACAAATTACACAATTATAAAAAATTTGTTGCTTCCTCCAAAATTATAACACCCTGCGTACCTTCTGAGGAAAATTGCATCTCAGTTCCCACCCAGAGGGGAAAAGGACATGTAATTTGATGCTCTGAGGAAAATCATTTAGTTGGTGTTAGTAGTGGCAGTGGCTGAGACGGGACCCACTGGGTTGTGTCAGCTCTGTCCTCCAAAGGGTTCTGAGCGCCATCTTGATGTGTATAACTGCTTTCTGAGCCATGCCTATGAGCCCCAGCTGCAATCTGCGTGGAGGCCAGAAGACTCCAAAACACAAACACAAACTCCTCTTCCATTTTCAGCCAAGCCACAGAAAGATTTTACAAATGAAATATATGCCTAAAATGGGGTATCTGGGAGACGAGGCCATCAACCAGCCCTCCAAACCATGACACATCTGTGTCCCACTGTCACCTTACACCCAGAGCAGCCCAATGGTGAGTGCTGCCAGATCTGAGATATTCCTGAGAATCTACAAAACTCTTGGGCCCAATCCCATAGGAATTCTCTGTCTTCTCTGAGTTATGGAAGGTCAACCTACTGCCTTGGTTTCCTTTTTGTTGCTAGGATAAGATACCCTGACAAAATCAACTCAAAGGATAAAGAATTTACTTTGGCTCACAGTCAGAAGGATTAGAGTCCATTATGGCAGGCAGCAGGAGTATGAGGCCAGCTTATTGTACTGTACCAGCAGTCAGGATATATAAATATCAACTTGACACAAGCTAGAGTCATCTGAGAGAGGGAATCTCAATTGAGAAAATGCCATCATCACATAGGCCTATAAACAAGCCTATGGGCATTTCCTTGATTAATGGATGATGTGGAAGGGCTCAGCCCACTGTGGGTGTTGCTATCCCTTTGCCAGTGGCCCTGAGGTGTATAAGAAAGCAAACTGAGCAAATCATAAAGAGCAAGCCAGTAAGCAGCATTCCTCCATGGCCCTGTTTTAGTACATGCCTTCAATTCCTTCCCTGACTTCCCTCAGTGATGGATTATGACCTGGAGATTATAAGGCAAAATAAACCCTTTCTTTGCCATATTGCTTTTGGTGATAGTCATTATCACAGCAATAGAAACCTAAGACAACCTCAAAGCCTGCCCCCAGAGAACCACTCCCTTCCAGCAAGGCTCCACATCCTAAAGGTTCTATAAACATTTCCAAACATGGTCACCAGGTGGGGGCCAAGCATTCAAACACTATCAGGGACATATCACACTCAACACCCACAAAATATAATTAGGCAAATATTTGGGGCCTTCACTCCCCTAGACTCTGGGGATACCATGAGAAGAAGAAGCACAGGTAGTCAGTTTTCCATTACTATGACAAAATACCTGAGTCCATTACTGCAAAAAAGAGGAAAGATTTACTTTGTCTCAGAGTTTAAAGGTTTCAATCCACAGTGGCTTGACCTTGTGGCTACATGATAGAATATGGTAGGTATGCAGGACAGAAGGGGCTACTTACATGGTTGCTGGGGAGTAAAAAAAGAGAGAGGTGGAGAGGAGCCGGGTCTTAGTGTCTTCTTCAGAGGAATACACCCAATGACCTAACTCTCTCCCCAAGATGCCATACCCTACCACCCAGAACCACAAAACAAGTGCACTTCCATGTTTATAAAGTCTCCCAGCCTTGGGCATTTTGTTATAGCAACTCCTTAAATATTATCAGTCAAAATGGATGGTCGGATGGGTGGATGGTATCTTAATAAGGATTTTAATGCTGTGAACAGGCACCATGGCCAAGGCAACTCTTAAAAGGACAGCATTTAATTGGGGCTGGCTTACAGGTTCAGAGGTTCAGTCCATTATCATCAAGGTAGGAAGCATGGCACAGGAGGAGTTAAGAGTTTCAAATCCTGTTGGGAAGGCAAACAGGAGAAGTCTGGCCTCCAGGCAGCTAAGACAAGGGTCTTAAAGCCCATGCCCACAGTGATACACTTCCTTCAACAAGGCCACACCTATTCCAATAAGGCCACGCCTTCTAATAGTGCTACTCCCTGGGCCAAGCATATTCAAACCACCACATAGGATTCCTCATGTGGCTATTGTTCTTCTAGGTAAGGCAAGAGACACTATGAGGAGTGTATGAGTTACTTTTCTCATTGCTGTGACCAAACACCTGACAAGAAGCAACTTAAAGGAAAAGGGGTTCCTTTGGGCTTACTGTCTGAGGGTACAGCCCATCATGGTGAAGAAGGTAAGGTGGTAGGAGCATGAGACAGCTAGTCACACCCTGTCTGCAGTTAGGAAACAGAGTTTGAATGCTGTTTCTCAGCTCACTTTCTACATTTTATTCATTGGAGAAACCACATTTAGGGCTGGAGGTCTTTTGACCTCCATTAACCTAATTTAGAAACTCCTTCATAGACAGGTCAAGAGGTTGATCTCCTAGGTGATTCTAGATCAATCAGTGTTAAGCATCCTAGGGAAAGAAAACAGAAAGTCCCTACTGAAAAACACTCATCAATCTCCACATTCACTAGGCATCAAATGAGTATACATAAGTGTGCATGTACACATACACAGGCAGATTTCTGAGCTACAACTTGGATTTAAAAATCTAAATAGTACTGAGCCTGCCCAAAAGAGTACTCAGTGGGAGAGGCTCCCCAACACCCTAGTGTAAGATCCTGAGACCAGACATCACTGTGCTCAGCTGAAGGGCCTGAAATACAAGATGATTGGAAGGAATTAGCAGAGGGCAAAAGGGGGGCTTGGAAAGTGCCATGGCAACGGTGGGCACATCTTTTGTGCAGCTCTCCTCTTTGTCCCTGTCAGTGAATAGTGAAGGCATTACATAAGGGAGAATGTGCTTCATGCGGGGGGCTAAGCCAGCCCTGCTGGACAGCCAGGGACTAGAAGATGACCTGTGAGAATCCTCCTCTACTGAAAGGAAGGATGCAAGGAGCCTGGAGCCAAGGTCAACTTGAGCCAAGCATGGGGGAAACCCAGCCTATCCAGTGTCCACACCCCAGATGCAATCCCTCCATGGCCCTGCTGGAGAGCAAGACTTGATATCAACAGCCTCCCCTTACCCAGATCACACTGATGTCCACCTGCCCCAACAAATGTGCAGATTCTCCCTCTCAGAAGTAATGAAAAAGACAGACCTCCATCTCCTCCCTCATTTACATAAATTCCCCAAGAAAATTCAAGACTTACCAAGGGCTAATAAGGAGTGAAAATGGGAGCCCCTGCTTGTCAGAACCTATTTCTTTTGAAGATGCTGAATTTATCAACTCAATCTGAAATGGGTACCTCTGGCATTGCATAATTCATGCAGATAAGTTTTGGTGAGCCTCTCTGCAGGCTCTAGCCCCTGAGGCCAAGAGACAGTGTGGGCCAGCTGCCTATTGCCCAAAGGGAGGTTGCCACCTTCCAGGGACCTTGTGAGTTAATTCCACAAGGCACTGGAAAAAAGGGTGACTCTCTCAGTGCCATTCTTGTTGGGGAACACTTGTCCTTTGGCCTCCTCCCAGCATCTGTCTCTGTCACTAGGAAAGAAAAGTCTTCAAAAACAAAAGAAAGAACTCTGGTAGCTGCAGGACTCATCTCCAAGTCATTACCCTCATCTTTACACAGATTTCTAATTGAGTTCTAGCACATTCTAGATGGCAGGGTCAGTCCATTCCTTCACATTTAACTCAATGGGCACATATCAAGCATACACACAGACACACACAGACACACACACACACACACACAACCT
Source organism: Rhynchomys soricoides (assembly GCA_019843965.1). Classification (NCBI taxonomy): domain Eukaryota; kingdom Metazoa; phylum Chordata; class Mammalia; order Rodentia; family Muridae; genus Rhynchomys; species Rhynchomys soricoides. The sequence continues at coordinate 5,222,918 of JADRCH010000121.1, forward strand.
CGTGAAAGAAATCAAATAGAAGTACAGTCTCAACCTTCCACTGAGAAAGTCGAAGTCACAGAGAGAAAACAACTTGTGTTGGTTGTTATTTTTGTTACTATGACGATTTCCAGGTTCAGGTAGAAAGAAGGAACCTCAAATGAGAAAATGCCTCCATCAGACTGGCCTGTAAGCAAATCTGTGGGGCATTGTCATGATTAATGACTGATGTGGGAGGACCCAGCCCACTGTGTGTGGTGTCACTCCAGGGCAGGTGGAACTTCATTGTAAAAGAAAGGAAATTGAGCAAGCCAGGAGGAGCAAGCCAGTAAGCAACATTCCTCCATGGGCTCTGTTTCAGTTCCTGCTTCTGTGTTCCTGCTTTGATTTCCTTGAATGATAGCTTATGACAGGGCATGTAAGCCAGATACACCATTTCCTCCCTAAGTTGCTTTTGGTCATGGCATTTATCACAGCAACAGAAAGTAACTAGAACACAGCTCTTCCCACCATTGCATACAATGCTTTCTATGCTCACCTACAAAAAGCATGCAGACGGCACCATGGAACACCCCCAGGATGCTACTCCAAAGCCAAGAACCTGAAGGAAACTTCTAGAGAAGGGGCCTATGTACCCATACTGAGGACTGTTCATACCACTGATGGGTAGTCTTATGTCAACTTGACACAGGCTAGAGTCATTCAAGATGAGGGAGCCTCAATTGAGAAAATACCTCCATAAGATCCAGCTGTAGAGCATTTTCTTAATTAGTGATTGATAGTGGAAGGGCACAGCCCATTGTGGGTGGTACCACCCTTGGGCTGGTGGTCCTGAGCTCTATAAGAAAGAGGGCTGAACAAGCCATGTGGAGTAAGCCATAAAGCATCGTCCCCTTCATGGACTCTGTTTCAGCTCCTGCCTCCAGGTTCGTTTTACATTTGAGTTTCTGTCCCGATTTCTTTTGGTGATAAACTATGTTATAGAAGCATAAGCCAAACAAACCCTTTCCTCCCCAAGTTGTTTTGGTCATGGTGTTTTGTCACAGCAATGATAACCCTGACTAAGACAACTTTTATTTACAGAGAAAACAGAGGTTCATAAGTTTGCACCATACAACAAGAAAAATCTCCAAGACCCTGAACAGCATTTTCTTTTCAGATCTGGAGTCTGGCTAAAGTCTAGCTCATACAGCTGGGGTTCACCTGCCCCAGACTGTATTCCATGTGTCTTAATAGGTTCACTTTTGTCCTTGGTCCTTATTCTGAAGCCCCTGTGCAAGCTCAGCAGCTACCTACCTTCTAAGCCACATATCAAATGATACAAGATAGCCTATGCATTTAAAAAGCATACTGGAAGTTTCTGCTCACATCCTGCTGGCTAATGTTCCATTGGCCAAAGCAAGGATACCTGGAGTAGCCTTGTCCTCTGCTGTGCCAAGGATGGCTAACTATTCCAGGGTGCAGAAAAGATCCAGCCATGATACCTCCATCTGCCAGCTAAAAAAAACTCCAATATGGCCGTGTCATGTAGCAATTTCCTCTGAAATAAAACACTCCCTTCCTGGAAGGAAGGAAGAGTCTCATTAAGACTCAGGAAGTAAACAAATAATAGAAGATGCCAGAAGCTCCTGAAATTGAAGGCCCCTCCTCAAGGTTATAAAAGAGGTTATTTAGGCGATAAAAATGACCTCTAATAGAGCTGCCTACAAGGTGTGCAGGGTGCTCCAGGCAGCTTTCATGGGTCCTCACCCATGCTAGGGTGAGCCTCCTGATGACGCAGCTGCTTTAAAGTCACCCATGTTCCTATAAGTAACTCCTTCACCCACAGTTCTGGAAGTCTGGTCCGCTGAGCCACACTTAGTGTACTTGTTACTTTGGTCTGTCTTCAGTGTCCTATCTGGAGTGAATAGATGTTTGTTCAATCTGTCCAGGAAAATCACGTAACATAGAGCCAGGAAATGACCCCAGACATCCATAATCATTCTGCTGACCCAGTGTACAGGCGATCTCTCTGGGCCTTGGTTTACTTATCCATACAAACACTGGGCACCAGGTCTTTGCAAGTAAGAGTCACACTCCTGAGACAGCTCAGTCAGTTCAGTGCTTGCTTGCCAAGTATGAGGACCTGCTCTATTCCCCAGGCTTTCTATGGGCAAGAAAAGTAGAATAGTTGAAGAGATCCAACTCTCTGCTCAGGAGGGTGCCACTTCCAGGCTTCATTTGTAAATTCTACTAGATCTTGACTCTGTCGGAGACAATCTCAGAGATGAAAGGGTGGAACTTCTCATAGACTCATCCTTTGAAGGATGGGTCTCTCTGCAACTTCACACACACATGGATCCTAAGTATATTCTGTATGAATGAGAAATGTCAATATCTCCATCAAGACTGTCAAGATTTGGTCTTGTTGACATTCTACATTGAGTGGATGAGACCTCATCTCTCTCTCTCTCTCTCTCTCTCTCTCTCTCTCTCTCTCACACACACACACACACACACACACACACACACTCACGCACGCACAAGCACACACATGTGCATACACAAGTCCCAGGTTCTTCAGTGGCTAAACACACAAACACACACTGGCATTGCTGGGCAGTGCGTTAACCATAGAGGACACATCTTAGCAGTCTATGATGGTCTGTCACCACTTGTCACAGAAGCTTAGTTCCCTTACTCACATCCTCTGATTGGCACGTGTTGACACTTCATTTTCAGATCAGAATTATACCACAAGGCAAATGTATAAATAGGAATGGCAGTGGACACATAGATAGCACATGCTTGCTCGGCATGTTCACAGTAGGAATCGTTCACATGCTCTTCCCAGTTTAAGGTGAGGGTACAAGCCTCATTCCAATGCACAACAAATAGCTAAGAGAACATAGTTTTTTGTGGGATCCCTGCCTGGGCTCAGATGACATGAGGATCCCCTAAGGAAGTCTATGTCAGCCACATGGTTTGTCCTCTGGCTTCTGAATGCATCTGGTAAGCATTACCATCATCATCAATATCATTCTGCCCCAGTTCCAGGCACTCCAAGAGACCAGCCCCCAGCCCAACTTCTCTTTAGCTCTTACACATTCTGGGAAGCAGTCCCTAAGGAGCCCATTTTAGTACTGAGCACCCATCACTGCAATCTGATTTTAGGCATTGCTGTGTAAACACATGACCCTTTAATTCCATTTCAATTCAATTATGCAAATTTAATCACACATTCCGCTTCAAACCATTTTTCTTTCCTCTCAAAATCTGTCTAACAATGGCCAACAGAACCTACTACCAATCCAGGAACTCAAAGTGAGCATAATCCTAGCATCTTAATTAAAAACTGGGAAATTCTATTGCTCCCTTCCTGAAGCAGCAAGTGCTGGGCAAATGCATTGACAACCCCAAAACTTCAGGTGTCAGGGCAAGAGGCAGGACCAGGGACACTCTGCCAGGCACATTCCCATTCTGTTCCTAGAGACTCAAGTGTCCAGGAAGTACCTTAGGACCTCTCTACATAGGGGAGCACTGGGGTCAGTGATAACAGGCAGGAATGCAGGGATCCATCCTCTATTTATCTGCCAATAACCCCATTTACCTGTTCCACAGACTGGGGCTCCAAGGAAACCTTGGCTTGAGAGAAATGGTATGTATGTGTGCATGTATGCACATAAATATGTACACGTGTGTGTTGTGTGTGTTTGAGTATGCATGTACACACAAATAAAATGGTCAGACAATGATCCTTGTTCTAGAACACATGTTCTAGAAGTTTCAAGGACAAAAGTGAATAAGCATAGTCCTCTGCAGTGGGGGAAGACAAAGCCAAGAGTAAAATCCAAATGCTGTCTAATCAAAGGAGGGCTGGGACACTGGAGCCTCAGAAGGTAACAGAGACACAGCCATGATAGGGCACTTCTTGTCCATGGCTCCTCTCTTATCCACATGGGGACAAGGAGTGGAAGATGCTGGGGACAGGGCCTCTCACAGTAGCCAAGCTTCTTAGTTGGCTCTCCCTGCAGAGAGGCCTGGAGGCAGGGCAGTAGGACTGTTGAGGTGAGCCTTCAAAGTCTTAATACAACCTGTCTTAGCTTATTAACTAGAGATGGATAATATCTGACAAATGACAGGAGATAAATTGTTAAGCAATATGCAAATACGCCTGCAGCAGAAATGGAAAATTACTATACAGTAAAAAGCTTTTACGGCTGCAAGAAAACTCAGAGGTAATTTGTCTCTGCGTCTCCTCAAATTCCAATCTCGCTCTTAGCTGTGGCAGAATGTTACATCCGTTACCACTCCAATTAGATCACCATAAAGGGGCTCCTGCACAGGCTGCCGCTCGGATGGGCAGGCTGAGAGAAGATATTTACAAAGTCAGGGTCAGGCTCAGTGCCTCAGCAAGAGTGAGCTGCCAGAAGGATGCAAGAAAGCTTGGGCTGGAAATCAGCTGAGTGCAGCCCCATGGGTTAAACAGAGGGAAATGGGAAGTCTTCCCCTTCACACACACTACCACCCCTGCCCCATAGCTCCCTTGGGCCAAGTTTTACATGTGATTTTTTTTTTTGTTTTGATGTTTTTTATTTTTATTTATTTTTGGTTTTGTTGTTAATAATAAGAAAGTGCGGTGGTAGAACTCTATCTTAACACACAAAACAAAGGAAAGAAGGAAAGAAAGGAAGGAAGGAAGGAAGGAAGGAAGGAAGGAAGAAACTGGCTTAACCAGTGGCTTCATGTGAGTGACTGGTGGTTTGGGGTTTCAATGAGGACAGCCCTAGTAACATATCTAAAGCAATAACTAGAGACCCCTTGAGAAAACCTTACGTTTCCTATGCTTCCTTACAGTCACCATGACCAAGACACAACACAGACTAACATACAATATAATGCTATCCCTAAGTCCCGGGTCCTCAGCAAAGAGGCCCAAAATACAAGGTTATTCATGTTTATATGAAGAAAGGTCATACACAAATACATCATGAAACAAATGTACAGATGCTCAAAGGATCTTCTTCTATGGGGTTCCCCAATCTAGCCACAGTCAGGTACCATTACAAGGTTGTATACCTGCCATTACACCTTAAGGTTACTGAGAAGGGGGCCAGATCTGAGAGTCGAAGGCCCTGCTTCATGCCAAAGGTGGTGTCAGATGGGCTACATGGGGCCCTAGAGGTACACACTGTCATCCTGGGATGTGAGAGCATTGTGAAGTGGTTTCCTGTGAGTTAAGTGGAAGCCTTCCATTCTGGAGAAGCTCCATAAGAGTCATGGAGTTCTAAAGGAAGAATCATTAGTGAAGACTAGGGAATTGGACAACTCACGACTCTCTGGAGGTCCCTAGAACTAGCCGTACACACAAAACCCCTCCCTCACCAAAAGTTATGTAAACAGTAAGGACTGCTGATCCAGACCAGCTGGATCTGCTTGACAGAATCTTTGATCTGCTGAGCTGTCTGTAAACCATGCAGAGAACTTCAGGAGTCCAGATTTTGCAACTTGTCACCTGTGCTGAGATGGGCTTTCAGGAGTATTGCTCTCTCTTTTTTGTTGGTGTTCCTGTAAGTGATCTTCACCCATCCCTGTAAGGAACCTCAGTAAGTGCATGTTAAGACACATTGGCCATAGCTTCCTGAATAGGTCTCTACTAGCTCTGGAAATGAGAGTGATAACTGACAGACTTAAAATGTCTGTGCATAGTAAGGAATCAGGAAACAGAGCAAAGAGACAAATTACAGAATAGAAGGAAAAATCTCCGCCAGCTCGTCATCAATGAATTAATACCAACAGTATATGAAGAATTCACAGAATGAAACACCAAAAGAACAAATAATCCAATTTTTAAAAATGGCAAATTAACTGAACCAACACGTTCAAAAATAAATACAAATGGCCAATCAATTCATGAAACTCTATGTTCAATATCTTTAGAGCTATAAGCACTATAGTGGTAGGCTAAAGGCAAGACATGGAGACTTCAAAAATTCAAAACTTCCATTAAGAAAAATTCAAGGAAATATTTTTTAATTGACATAAATCTGGGTGGATGTGGAAGGAGAATGGATGTAGGAGAAATTGGGGAACAAATATGCTCAAAACACATTGTAGAAACTTCTCAAAGGACGTGTGATAAGAAAGAAATGTAAACCATAAAATACATGTAGATTTGTTTATTCTCTGAGAATTTCATACACAACATATTTTGATCCTCTTACCCTCTTCTTCCAATCCCTTCTGGATTCTCATCTCTTTCCTCAAACTCATCCCTCTCTCCCAAATTCATGACTTCTTTTTTATTTACAAGCAAGTTTAATTACTGTTACCTATATGTACATGACTATAGGACCATACCCTAGAGTATGTGGTCAACCTACACCGAGAATCTGACTGTTCTTACCCTACCAGCCATCAGCTGTCAATATCTCCTCAGTTAGTAGAAGGGGCTTGTGGCCCCTCCCTCAGCAATGCCAGAATTCTGACTGGCTTGATGTGCAGGTCTTCTGCAGGCAACCATGGCTGCGGTGGGTTCATGGCTGCAATGGTGCTGTCTTGTCTAGAAGATACTCTTTTGCCCAGTCCTCCTCAACCTTATGGCGCTTACAATCTTTCTGCCCCTCTTTCTGTGATATTCCATGAACCTTATGTATGGGAGTGTGATACAGGTGCTCTGTTTATAGCTGAGCAGTCCACAGACATTTGCTCTCTGCACATGGACCAGTTCTGTTAACCCGTCTTCTTCACTTCTCTGCTGAGGACTAAGAGCTTCATTCCTCTATATGTATAAAGATACATATTTGGAAGGCAGTTTGAGACTGTGTCTGTATAATAAAATATTAGTAATAGGTTTTCCCCTATTGGCTATGAGCTCCCAGTCTTCGGTTCCCCCTGTAGAATGGAGCTCAAATCCAATCATAAAGCAGTTGGTTACATTCATAATGTTTGTATCATTATTGTACCCAGTGGCCTACCTTGCCAGGCCACTTAATATTGTAGCTTATAGGGGTGTGAGTATCCCACTTCAGATTTTATTCTGTGATTCCACATTCAATTGTCTGATTTGCAATTGATGTTGAAAATAAATCTCTCACTTGGGAAAAAAAATGTACTGAGATTTCACTTCATCCCTGTCAGAATGGCTATCATGCTTATAATTATTTGTGTGGTGTTATTATAATCAATACTGGAAAGTTGATTGGTAATATTTCACTTACTAAGTATGGCTACCAAAAGGATTTCCTGGTTGGTTAAGCACGTCAGTGAAAAGAAAAACACTAAAGTTGAGGTACTAGAATTATTCATGTGTCAAAGAATAAAATAAAATAAAATAGACTACACCTTGAAGAGAGAACAATGTGAAGACAGTGAAGACTTTCCTGAAGGTCTTCAGACACCATGTATTGTGTTGGTCTGTTTTTGTAACAAGATGCCTGAGGTTGGCTCCTTTGTAAAGAGGAGAGGTTTACTTTGTAGTTTGGAAGCTGACAATCTAAGATATGGTGGCTTCAGCTCTTTGCTTGCGGCTAGGGCTTAGTGATGGATGAGGGTGAGTGATGCTAAAGACATTACGAAATAAAATAGGAAGACAGAGAGGTAGGCAAGGACTAGACTTTTTTTTTTCAACTGGCTCTTTTTTTTACATCAACTGGCTCTAACAGGAACTAACCAGGATCTCAAAAGAGCTACACAACACAGTGAACCAGGCACTCAGCATGCCAGCCTTTGGGAGAGGAAACATACAAAATGCATCCAGATCATAACATTGCTAACCACTGTGTTGAGAAATTTCCTAAATCTCACTTCCCAGAATGCTTTATTGTTACATCCAGCCTTCCCTGTAAGCGTTACAGAACACACACTGAGACACTCAGGAGCATGTACTGCCATTGCCTTTGGCATGACAGGAAGCAAAATAGTTTAATCTTACTCTTTTCCCTTGGTCTGACAGAGCCTTTAAATTTGGAAGCAATGTGCTCTCTGGGGAAAGGTGGTGGTGGAGGAGTCAGGGGATGTATGATGGTTTGTATATGCCTAGCCCAGGGAGTGGCACTATTAGGAGGTGTGACCCTGTTGGAGTACATGTATCTCTGTGGGCGTGTGCTTAAGACCCTCATCCTAGCTGCCTGGAAGCCAGTATTCTGCTAGCAGCCTTTAGATGAAGATGTAGGACTCTCAGCTCCTCCTGTACCATTCTTGCCTGGATGCTGACATGTTCCCACCTTGATGATAATGGACTGAACCTCTGAACCTGTAAACCAGCCCCAATTAAATGCTGTCCTTATAAGAGTTGCCTTGGTCATGGTGTCTGCTCACAGCAGTAAAACTCTAATACAGGGTGTATTTAAAAGCAGGAAGAATGGTTCCCAATGAATGGTGAGTTCCATGATTCCCTGGAAGCCATTATGACTACACAGGACTCTTGTCAGGCCACAGTCAGCCATGCAGCCGGTATGCAGGAACTGGGAGTGTCAAAGAAGGCTCTCTTATTTTACATCAGCAGGTCATGATTATAACTCCATGGTTTTATCAGGAAGTAACCATAGTTCCCATGGAAGAAGAGTTTCCCTCTCTGTAAGGAGTGTGTCAGGAACTGAATTAGCATCCAGCTCAATAACACACTGGCAGCTTCTTGACTCCCCTGCCTTCTTGCTGCCACTCTCCTGTGCTCTGACCCCACGTCAAGGCAGGATTTGTTCTAACTCTATGGATGATTTTATGCCTCAGGTCCTCCACTGCAAGCTCCCCTCTTGCTGGTATCTCACCCATTAGAGAATCGGCTTGCTATCGTGGATGCACAAGGCTCACAAAACCCCCTGGAGCCCAGGAGCGGCAGCTGACATTTCAAAAGGTCAATCAATCACTCCATTTCATGAAATGTAATCATCTCCCAGGACCTAATGTAACAATAAAACCAAATAGAGCCAAACAATTAGGACAAAGCAATGGTACCCGCACCAGAAAAGACTCAGAAAATAGCTCATACAGTTTAATACACACACAAGACCTGGAGCCCAGAGCTCAGGGTTTGAATCCCACCTCTGCCCTTGGCTCTGAGAATCTTCTTTCCTCAGAGATAAAATGAGCTGCCTTCTGGATGCTGAGTTCTGAAAACTGAACAGAAGCCCCTTCCTAGTGGGCCTTGTAGGAAACAGTAGGAATTCTGTAACTGTCTTTTCTAAAGATAGAACCCAAGGAGGAGCCCCTGAGCCTCATCTCACATGCTGTGAAGAGCCAGGGATCCCTGTCTGTCTGGGATACGGAAGTATAGGTAAACTATGCTGGGAGAGGCTCAGAGCCAGCAGGAGACCTGAAAGTCAGGTGGGAAGGGGCCATTTCCATCCTGTCTCTTGCCCCCAAGTCCATCTCCTTGGTCTAGAGAATATTCTTTCTACCTTCTTGTGTCTTCTAGGACCTTCTGCACCACACATTCTCTTACCCACTGGACCTGGTATTACTCCTCTGATGTGGGGCATCACCCTGATAAGGATCCACTAGAGACAGGGCAAAATAAAAGAGTTGGTCTTGGTTTCCATGGGAAAAGGAAGCTGGTGAGGTTTCTGGAATACTTACTCCATCAGAATAAGAACCCTGAAGTTCATAGTCACTGCAACATCCCCCCAGGCAATCTCTAGCCCACAGTAGACGCTCAGTAAATATTGCCCATCATTATTGATTGCAATATCAATATATCACTGGATGCCCAGAGTGTTAAAAGGGATTCAGCTTATAATGATTTTAGACACCACATGTTAGACACGTGACTAAGCTGAAAGTGAAGATGGCTGTTCCAAGTGAGCAGGGGGGACATCTGTCCAGGTGACAGAGCACCCTTGTCAAACTCATTCTGACCATGCCCTGGGTTGCTGGGAAGACAGGAGGAAATGGTGAGTTACTGTGAAGATTGCATCAAACACCTCACCCATGAGAGAGCCCATCTAGTCACTGGGATTAGCTGGCCTTGAAAAAGCAGCTGGTGGCTTTATCAAAGCAGTGACTATGCTCTTTTCCGTATGTACAAACTCTGTGTTTGACTTCTGCTTGAGACAAGAGCTCCACAACGCCTTGCTCCACTTCATCTAGAAACACAGGCTTCAGTATATTTCCCCCTTGTGGTACCAGAAAGACCAATCTCGGAGATGTTTGTACACCCTAATGAAATACAGTGAGGGTTGGAGGGATAGCTCGTTCAGTGAAGTGCTTGCCACACGATCACAAGGACCTGAGTTTGAACCCCAGATCCCACATTAAAAATTAGAATACAGTGACACACTGGACATACTGTTGGAACCCTGAAGCGGGGAAGCAGAGACAGGGGACCCCCTGGGGCTTGCTGACCAGCCAACCTAACGGAATCAGTGATTTCTGAGCAAAAATTGACAGACCCTATCTTAAAACACAAAGGAGAGAAACAGAAAGACATACAAGGTTAAGCTCTAGCCTTCATAAGCACACACACACACACACACACACACACACACACACAGTGCACAGAGAACACCATCAGCCCTCTAGGCATTGCATTCAGACCTCTCCATAGCACCTCAGAGCAGCCTTGAAGCTCATGTTTCCACATTCTTGATACAGTAGATGCCTGGTCATGCCATCTCTCCTTCCTGTCCACACTTACTGCCCAGATGCCTGAAGAAGTGGCATCTCTATCTATAGCCACCTGAAGGGCCAGAGACCCCCCACTGTGATCGGGTTCAGGCTGACCTACTGGATATATACCCCACCCAGTGAGCTCTAAAGGAGCCATCTGAGAGTAGAGCTTTCATTTTTATGAGGGCCATCAATTTTATTTTTATTGGCTTGGAGATGAAGGGACTTTGACACATCTCTGTAAATTTGCAGGTACCTAAAGTGCTCTCCCTGAAGCATGCTTAGCAAAGGGGGCTAGAAAGACCAGAGGTTAGGGAACAATTCCTGCAGAGCCTGGCAGCTCCTTTCTTGCTGACATAGTGGGGCTAGGAGGTAAGGGCCAGTGGTCCAGCCTACCACACAGGAGATGAGGCCTTTCCACATTAACCTTCAAGGATTAGCCTTCTAGTCCTTGGTAAGAGAGCTGGAGTCTCTAACACGCTCACTGAGATGATCAACACTAATCACCAATTTGATAGGATCTAGAATCAAAACTCTGGATGTGTCCATGAGGGAGTTTCTAGATTAGGTTAAAGGAGAGGAGAAGACCTACTTTAACTGCAGGTGGTACCATTCCATGGGTATGGATTCTGGGATAAATGAAAAGAGGAAGGCAAGAGCAACAGCCATTAGCCCTCACCACTTCCTGACTGTGGATACAATGTGACCGGCTGCCTCCTGCTCCTGCTGCTTCCCTGGCACAAAGGACTGTGCACCCTCAAACTGTGAGCCACACAAACCTTCCTTCTTTAAGTTGCTTTTGTCAGGATGTTGTCACAGCCACAGAAATGAACTAAGAACTCACCATCATACCTGCTTGCATGAGACCAAACAGTCCTTTCTGGGAACTTGCAGCCAGAAGACCATATCCTGCCTCCATCAGTCCCTGCCTTCCCTAGATGAATCTGAAGTGCTCATATTGAGTAAAAGTTTAGTTACCAGCCTGTTGCACTGTTGAGAAATGATTCAACTCCTCACAGGTGAGCCTTATGGAAAGAAGTTGGCTCCTTCTGTCTCTCTGTTTCCCAGCTGTCATGTGGTAAGGAGCTTTGCTCTAACCATGCTATGTCTGCCTCCACTTACTATCCACCACGATGATCTGCCACTACATGATATTTGCCATGACAATCTGCCTCATCATGAGACCAAAAGCAACAGGGCTGACCAACTAACTATTGAATAAAACCTCTTGAAACTGGGCCGAAAGCTGTCCAGTTTCAAGCTGATCTTTCTTGGAGGTTTTCTCACAGCAACAGCATAGTGACTAAGACCAATGCCAAATGCCCCATTTCCCTGGCGCCACCCTGATGTCTACCATGTGTTCATATCGATTAACTGTGTCATTCAAGTATCCCAGTTGGCATGAAAACTTTGATGGGTCCTGCTCTAGTTTGCTTTCTAGTGCTATAGTAGATACCATGACCAAAAGCAACTTGGGGAGGAGAGGACTTATTTGATTTACAGTTTACATCACAGTCCACCACTGAGAGAAGTCAGGGCAGGATCTCAAGACACAAACTGAGGTTGAAGTCATGACAGAACACCGCTGACTGGCTTGCTCCTCACATCTCACTCAACTTGTATTTTTATACAATCCAGGACCACCTGACCAGAGTGATGAGACTGCCTACAGGTGGTCAGGCCCTCCCATATCAATCATAAATCAAGAAAATGTCCCCCACAGACTTAACTTACAAGCCATCCGGTAGTGTCATTTTCTCAGTTGTTATTCCCTCTTCCAAGATTGTTCCATCTTATATCAACTTCACACACACACACACACACACACACACACACACACACACTGCAAAACAAGCACCTTCTCACACTTTCTCACCCTAGGCCTGGACCGAAGGTGGCTGCCCCCTGCCTCAGGGACTCGTGCCCTGCTTCATGGAACATGAATCCTCTCCCTAGATTTGGTGTGTGCTCAGGGAATGAGCGCAGCCTTCACCTTTGTCGTCCACTCTTCTCTTTGCATCACTCAGCCCTATGTGGCCATGTGAGAGGTCCTCAGAGGTGGTTGAAAAAAATATGGCCAATGGACTGGAGAGATGACTCAGTGGTTAAGAGCACATACTGCTCTTTCCAGAGACTGGATTCAATTCCCAGCACCCACATCAGGCAGGTGACAACTGACTGTATGCTAGCTGCAGAGGAGCCAGTGGACTTGTCCAGCCTTCACAGGCACCTGCACTCATATGCACAGAGGCACACATAAATACATCTTTTCTAAAAAGCATGGTCAAGGCTAGAAATGTCACAATATCATCCGATTGACAGTGTGTGTGCACCTAGCACACACATGAGGCCCTGGGTTCCAGCTCCAACATGGAATCAATCAGGTAAGATGATATACATCTATAATCCCAGTGCTCAGGAGGTAGAGGCAGGAGGACTGAGAGTTCAAGGTTATCCACAGCTCTGTAGCAAGTTCAATCTGGACAACATGAGAGCATCCAATGTCAGATGTTGGCATCTGGCTGCATAGAATGGCTATTGTTGTATAGATCTGGGGACATGGCAAACCAAGTGGTCTTCTGAAGGCCAGCATTCACATCCATGGCCTGGAAGACAGCAGAGAGGCTCAGGAAGTCTCAACAGAAGCAGTGTCTCACCCCATCAGGACACCATCCCTTCCCCTTCGTTTCAGCTCTGAAAGATTTTTGGGAACACCCTTTGTCTCAAGCCTTACTCACAGGGCCTACCTCTCTTCTGAGATGTTCAACTTCTGGCTAGGGCTATCAGGTCAGGACCCCTGGAGTTCTCTCAGTCAACACCCTCAGGTACAAAACCCACAGCTATACACTGATGGAAAAAACGGAAGCCTGCATTTCTGAAAAGCCGAATTCCCAGAAGGACAATGCTTGTGATGAGTTTTACCTTGAAATCATCCAGAGTTTTCTGACCGGACATTACTATGATTTACATGTAAGCTACCCCCCTACACACACACACACACACACACACACACACACACACACATACACATCACCCAGACTCCTGTGTGAACACCTGGTCTCCAGGTACTGTTGTTGTTGGAGGAGATGCTGGAGCCTGGAGGAAGTGAGTCTTGAGGTTTACAGCCTGGCCCCGCTTTCTGTTCACAAAGATCTGAAGATCTGAGGAGTCCCAGCCACATTCTCCTGCCACTGTGGATCCACAAAACCACCTCCCGCCATCCCTTCCCTCCAACCAGGAGCCAAAGTAAACCCCTCTTCCCCTGAGATGCCCCCTGCCAGGTGTTTGGTCTGTGGTGGTTGGGTAGATTGAGAGATCTTAGTTTTTCCTGTGCTTCAGAGGCTGTGTGTAAATTCAGCCCTCACACAAACACAATGGGAATGCCCTGACTCGGCACTAATAGGAAATCCAGAGAGGACGGAAGGAAAGCCAAGCAGACCTGTTTGTGTGTCCCAGGGGCTGTGAACACAGAAACCTGGCTCATCAGCTTGTTCCCAGCATCTGTCCTGAAGGAAGACAGTCTGAACCAGATAGGAGTTAGCTCTCACAGGGAGGGGGTTACCATATACCCTGCATGTAGACGTATTCAGGGAAAGGGGATTATTTGTGTATTGTCTTATATAGCCAGGTTCTACTGGAGGCTGGCCCAGAGCACAACACTAAGAGATTAAAGAGAAGAAAATGACGTCCTGGGGAGATGGCTCAGTGGGTAAAGCACATTCTACACAATCATGAGGACCTGAGTTCAAACCCCCAGAGACCAAATAAAACTAGACACGGTAGAGTGAGTGTTCTCGTGAGCCAAGATGTAAGTCAGAGAATAAGAGACAGGAGAGATCCCAAGCAGCTAGCCTGGAATAGTCATTAAGAGGCCCTGTTTCAACCAGCTGGAAGTACAGGATCAAAATCCAATGTTGCCCTCTGATCTCTATATGTAAGATGTCACACACACTCACACACACACACACACTGTCCCCACCAGCAAAACCTCTATATCATACAAACCATTAGTTTCATCTCACGTTTGCTGGCTAGTCTCATATCAACCTGACACAGCTAGACTAACCTGGAAAGGACTAAACCAAATCCTCGGCTGAGAAAATGCCTCCATAAGATCCAGCTGTACGGCATTTTCTTAGCTAGTGATTGATGGAGGGAGGGCTCAGCCACTGTGGGTGGGACCATCCCTGGGCTGGTAGTCCTGGATTCTATAAGAAAGCAGGCTGAGCAAGCCATGAGAAGCAATCCAGTAAGCAGCACCCTCCATGGCCTCTTTATCAGTTCCTGCCTCCAGGTTCCTGCCCTGCATGGCCTCCTGTCCTGACTTTCTTTGATGATCAACAGTGATACGGAAGCATAAGCCTAAAAGGACCTTTCCTCCCAAACTTGCTTTTGATCATGGTCTTTCATCACAGCAATAGAAACCCTAACTAGGACATCATGTTGGAAGCTTCACAATCATCCCCCATGCCCACCCACGTCCCACAAGGAGAGAGAAAAGGTGGAAGGAAAGGACCGTTGGTACTCATTGGGCTCAGGGCTTAATTCTCCTGGCAACAGCACCCTGAGATGTGGGTTTCATTGTCCAGATGGGAAGTCTGAGTATAGCTCAGAGAGGTTGCATAATTTATCTGAGCACACACAGCTACACAATACCCAGAGCCCAGGGCTTTGGACTTTTCTTCCCAGCTCCAGGCTTCTTCTAGGAAACTAGCAAGGGGATGCATGCTAGTCAGAAAGGATGGGTGCTTCAATTTGGCGCAGCAGTTAAAATACACCAAGGGCAACTCAGAGCTGTAACTCCCCATCGCAGTTCATGATTTATGCAGGCATTTCCCATTAGCTCTAATGGATGTGGGGAGCATAAATCTTGGGGCGCAGCTTCAGACAGGCTCTTGTGATCTAAATGCCACTAAAATCAATGGCGTCATCCTAGTATTGATACGGCTCTGTGTTGCTTCATAAACGGGCTTGATGGGGCTGCCTGCTGCAACCTGTTTTTTCTAGTGTTCCTTTTGAAGAAGATAGTGCTCCTGGGTAGAAAGGCTAAGGGCCTAGACTAGGAGCATCATTCCAGAGCCGGCACACCAGGTTCAAATCCTGGTTCCACCTCTTGGCAGTCACTTGACTAACAAGCTACTGAAGGACATGCAAGTGTCAGTATCTTTGAGATGAGCATCAAATACATAGCCCTTGAGACCAGTTCCTGGCTACAAGGGAAGACTTGTGATAGCCATTCTCAAGGGAATTATCCAGCTTGGTCACAAACACAGTTGATCCCAAAAGTTATTAGGTTGCTCTAGCCACCTTCCAGGTAGAATTTACCACCAAAGCCAAGCTGGCATAAAAGCCTCAATTTGCTAAGGAAGCCATTTTGAAGGGTACTCCCCTGAGGTTATACAGTGCCTAGAAGATCAAGTGTGGGATGGCCAAGTACCTGGCTCCATCCTTGAATGAAGACATGGGTGACACATGACTCAGAGTCGCTTGCCTCACTGTTTTCCTTTCTTGGGCCACATGTCAGACAGAGCCACTGTGTAAGACCCTCTCATCAATACTCACAGGAAGTCTAGATCAAAGCCTGCTTCTGATGGCAAAATCTAACCAATGCTTACATATTTGAACAAGAAATCTACCGGGCTGTGGACATAGCTTGGCTGACAGAGTTCTTGCCTGGCTTGCACACAGCCCTGGGTTGGACACCCAGCTCTGTACAAAGACCAGGAGTGGTGGCAAAGGTCTGTGATGCCAGCACTCAGGAGGCAGGAGGATCTGAATTGAAGGTCATCCTCTCAGCTGAAGAGCAAGTTCAAAGCATGCTTGGGATGTGTGAGATCTTGTTTCAAAAAGGAGAAGGAAGGAAGAAAGGGAGGGAGGGTGGGAAAGAGGGAGGGAGGGTGGGAAAGAGGGAAGGAGAGAAGGAAAAGAAGGCCTAGGAGGAAAGGAAGGAGAGAGGGAGGGAGGGAGGGAGGGAGGGAGGGAGGGAGAGAGGGAGGGAGGGAGAGAGAGAGAGAAGGAGGCAGGGGGCAGGGGTATACTGTGAGATCCTCCTTACTTCAAGGACATGAGACACTAAATCAAGAGGCCTCAGTGAATCATCTCAAAGTCAACAGTAAAAAGAACTATTCATTATGTTTTATCTTTAAAAAATTAAAGCTAAAAATTTATGAAGAGATGCTCATTTCAGCTTTATTTTAAAATATATGTGATAATTACAACTCCACTAATTATCATAATAAACATAACAGATTGTGTGTTGGTAAAAACATTCCCGAACTCATAAGAAAGCAAACCCAAGGCTATGACATAGGTAAGGACCTCCTCTTCTGGCCTCACTGACCTCTGGGCAGGTCCAGAATTCATTAATGCTACTTTGTGCTATAGACAAGCACCCATAATGGTGATGCAGACAAAGGTCAAAGGGACACAAAACCCCACAGACCTATGGAATCCCCAAGAAGAATGGATGCATACACTGAATCAAGGAACCACAAACTTGGGGTGGCTATTGGGAAGCCTTACTCTCCCCCACAGGAAAGTCCTCTGTTTCCCGAGCAGCCCTGTTTGTGCCAGTACAACCTCCAACCAGCAAGCTTTCATCTGGCTGCATGAACCAAGCAGATGGGTCCTAGCAGGCAGTGACAGGAAATATTGCACCTTTTGTCTCTGCCTGAATGACTCTCTCTCTCTCTCTCTCTCTCCTTCTCCCTTCCAAACTGAAGTCAGGGACAGAGCTATGGCCAAGACATGTTGGCCTTTTGTTGGTTTGAAATCCCCTTTCTCCTCCCCAGGCTCCTCCTGCATTTGAACTCTTGGTTTCTGACTGATGGTGCTGTTACAGAAGAATTCTTAAGAGGTGGAGCCTTGCTAGAGGAAGAGGGACACCAGGTTTAGGCCCCACTTCCTGTCCACATTCTCCTTTTCTGCCCAGATATGAAATGAAGTGGCCCAGCTGCACACTCCTGCCACCAGAGCCACCAGTTGCCATGCCTTCCCTTCCATAATGGACTGGATTCTCTCAAACCGTGAGCCAAAACAAGCCCTTCCTCCCTTAAGTTGCTTCTGGTTGAGTGTATCCTTCCCTGTGGGCAGGGGAATTCCCACAGTCCAGCCCCATCAGGCACTGGATGCCTTACCAGGTAAATACCAGAGACGCAGTAACAAGGCAGTGGCCAGGGACATTTGCTTCTCCTAGACTTTTGCCCATGTGCCCACAGATAAAGTAAGCCACTTCATACAGCACCAGAGACCCAGCAAGACTCCAGGCTGGGGACACATAGCAATGACATGGGCAGAGGAAACGCCACAAAACCCTCCATCTAGGTTGGACACAGTATGGACCCAGCACCAGCCTAGATGCAAAGATCAGTAAAAGTATGGTCCACTTTATCAATGGGAGAGTGCAAGTGTGACAAGCAGCATAGCCCAGATTCTGGTAGGCTGGTTCAGAAGTCCAGTCAGTCACCTCACTCAAAACTGAGAGAGCTTTTTATATTGGGTGACTGAAAAGTGTCTGGCCCAGAATAGCTGCTAACAACTCACTGCATGCCATTCCTAATTAGGCCGAGTCTACACTTCCCAGCAGTGTAACAACACAGAAAAACGTGGCAAGTTAGCCGAGCTCCGTAAAACTTCTGCCAAGCCTCTCAACCACAGCTGTGAGGTTTTAAAAGGTGGGAATCCAGTCAGGTCCTCAGTTTCTCCTCCAGGAGTGCCATGTGTCATTCCTGCTCCATGCTCTACTGTGGCTGTAGAACACACTTAGTTGTGTCTGCTCCCTGTTAAGGTGTGTGCTACCCAGGCACGCTCTCAATGACTGATACGTGGTAAGCAGACAGTAGATACCATTGCAGGGAAGACAGCATGGATGAACAGCTTAAGGGCAGTGAGACATGGCAGAGACAAGAGCCTATGCCAACCTGTAGCTCCATTCCCCTCAGGGGCTTGAATTGACCCATCTCCTTAAGGGTCTCTGCATGGATTCACAGCAGGGATGGTCCTATCTCAGCTCCTTAAACTTAGACTCTATTCAGTCAAACTCTCATAATGGTTCTCAGCCATTTTAAATATGGAAATTTTATCCCAAACAAAATAAAGTGCTCTGGGGGGAAAGGGGGGAAGCTGTATTTTGCCTTTCAAATGAGCAAAGATTTTCAGAACTATGAAAGCAAACAAATTAGGGTAGAAGATTCCCAAATAATCACATAAACTCCAATTTCTTATGTTTTAACATAAACATCAAAATAATAAACTCAGGCATGTTTGGGGAGGGGAAAAATCTACAGCCTGACACTGTTGCTTCCTTTCGAAGCCGAAACCTAAATGACTAAATTGGCAGTTTATTAACAGGGAAATTATGCTAAGTAGCTTCGTGTTGATGTCAAGAATGTTATGCAGCGAGTTATGGCGCAATACCCTGAGTGCCTCATTTGCATTTTCTCATTTAGAGAGAACAATGGCTGCAAATGAGTGCGGCATGCTCACACCACACACCCAAGAACTTTGGCACAGACAGGGAGGAACAGCTCCAAGAGCTCATGATTACCAGTTCCCTTCATTATGCCCCAGCACGGACTCAGGAGGCTGGGGGTAGATGAATCTCACTTCAGCCCGTACTCAGGGGAGTCTGGGGCCAGAGCTCTTCAACATTGCAGAGAACTTGCCCTCACATGAGAGAATTGGTAGATGTGAGACCAGCAAAGAAGTATCTACTTTGGTTGACATCATGGAAGGTCATAGGACATTGGCCCTAGCCACATGACCTTCTGAAATAATAAAAAAGGAAGGTCCTGGTGGAGCTTTTACCTGTCTGTTGAGCTGGGGAGGTTTGCTTTCCTAGCTCCACCCCTCCAGCTGCTTGTTCCCAGTCTCTGGTTTGTTCAGCTGATGTTCTTGGGAAATACAAATAGATTGAGCACTTGCCATGCGCCCAGTCCTCCGCTAAGCGGAAGATTCTACTCTTTATAAGATCTTGGGTATATGAGGTCTTGGGTTTTGATCAGGTAGAAGTAAACAGATGAAGACAGCTCTAGCCATGTATACAGCTAGGACAGGCCATGGACCACAGATGGACCACTTGAAGCAGAAGAAAGCATGGGGCTGACTCTTAGTTTCTGGGTCGGGAAAGAATTCCAAGGCAGCTATGTAGCAACCTTAAAAGAGCAACATTAGAAGCGGCGTGAATATACACAAGCATCTTACAATGCTTAACCTTGACTGTCACCTTAATTGTATTTGGAGTAACAAGGAAGTCACCTCTGGGTGTGTCTATGAGGGTTCTTCCATAGATATTTAAATGAAGAAGGAAGACCCACTCAGTGTGGGCTGCACCATTCCCATAGGCTGACATCCCAGACTAGAGGGACGGAGGGAGGGACGGAGAGAGAGACACCTTGGAATCTTCACTTCATCCCTCTCTGCTTCCTAGTGGCCAACACAAGTACCTACCTCACACTCCTGCTGCCAAGGTTCTCCCAGGATGAAGGACAGTGAGTCTACAAACTGTGATCAAAAATAGACCTTTGCTTCCTTAAGTTATCTCTTGTCGTGTACTTGGTCACAACAATGAGGGAAGTCACTAATAAGTATCTGCTATGCTTTGAACATAGAATTCAGAAGTTCATGTCTTAAAAACTTCATCCCACATTTCTCTCTTAATGGTACTTGGCGATGGGTCTCTGGGGAGGGAAGGAAGATTAGCTGAGGTCATGAAGATAGGGCTCTGTGGCAGCATTGATGGCTAAGTAAGAGGAGAGAACAGAGCCAGCATTCACTGCCCTCTGCCATGTTACAGTGCAACAAGAAGACTCTCACTAGATGCCAGCACCATGCTTCTGGACTTTCCAGCTTCTAGACCCATGAGTCAAATAACCTTCTATTCTTTTGGGGTTTTTGTTTGCTTGCTTGTTTTTTACTTGTTTATTTAAAACAGCACCTCAGTAGCTAGGCAGTCAAATGATCTACCTTAACCTCCTATGCTAATCTGGCTACCTCCCACCCCAAGATATTGCATATTATTATTAATCTGGCAACTTTCTATTCTTTATAAGGTCTTGGTCTTGGGCGTTTTGCCAGAGTAAAGGCAAATGGACTAAGATGGTATCTAACTGCATAGGCCAAGGACCGTAGATGGATCACGGGAGAAAGTAACTCTTAACTAAATATCTAAGAATGTGGGCGAATTAATGTTCACCCAGCAAGGAAATGGGGAGCATCCCAGAAGGAGGGCTTTATATAACTGAAAGTGTCTACATAAATAAGCATCACATCCATGTGGCCCGTCAGGTTTATTTTATGCAAGACACATTTTCCTCAAAGCCTCAGGCCATGTGCAGGCATAGGTGTCAAGCTGTAATGGAACCTAATCCATGCGACAGAAATGGTGTTACACACTCACCAAATCTCACCTGGCAGCCCTCGTCTTCTGGGAATGTAGAACAATAATTGTAGCCACCATACTCAGCAGCCCCAAGCCACAGAAGTAATTGTGTGTAAAAGATACACTTTGGCCATGGGATCACACAAAACTGGAAGGAGTGTTTGTCACTACAGCAAAATCTACTTTATACTGACTGATACATTGGCTAAGGCATGCACATTCCTTACACCCTAACTCCACAAATCCATGCCATTATTCGAAAGGTGTCACACCAGAGCCCACTGTGGGCCAGATACTGCACTTGGCACTAGGAACCAAGAACCTAACTGGGGATTGTACTCACGGAAACCAGCTCTGTCTCATCCATCTAAGCATCTATCCCTCGGCAACTGGCTAGTTGGACTTTTGACAACTCCTGGTTTTGAAAACCCATAGCCAGGGTCTATCGCAAACAAGAGGGGGCCATTCCCTTCTCTCTTACCAATGGCTTCCTGTGGCTCCCATCTACAAAGCAAGTTCTGGGGCTTCATTATCACACACAGCTATTCAAAATAGCTGGAGACTAGAAATGATACAAACAAGCAGCACTAGGTGAATGGATAAACACATAGGGTTGCATCTGAACAATGGAGTACTACTCAGCCACAAAAAGGCCCTTACAACTCCTCAGAGAGTCCTAACTACAGAAGTCCAGAAGAAGTCTGTAGGGAAAATATGGGGTTTGCCTTCCAACTGGTTGTATTATTTCATTAGGTCAGAACAAACATGCCATTGTCAATGTGCTTCGTGCTAATTAAGTTTTGGGATTGAGCTTGGATTTGGATTACAATCTTGATTTGGATTAAGTTTACATACCATGCCTATTTCAGCAAATATTTCAATGAGCTTTGACAAATGTGTACACTTAGATGTAACTACCAAATACAGTAAACGTATAAAAAGTTTCAATGAAACATTACAGTAGAAATGGCCTAGTGCCTCATCTCAAGGTCAGTGCCCATCTGCTTTCTATGACCTGACATCAGATTTGCCTTTTCCTAAAATTTCAAGTAAGTAAAATCATATCATATATATTATTTTATGTCTGGCTTCTTTCATTTAGCATGCTTTTTATTTTACATCTGCTCTCTCCTCACCTCCCAGTTCTCCCTCCTCCCCCGCCAACCTCCCTTCTGCCCCTGCCCACCTCCCCTCTGTTCCTGCCCCATCCACTTCTCCTCCATTTTCTTTCAGAAAACGGCAGGCCTCCCATGAATATCAACCAAATATGGAATATCAAGTCGTAGTAAGACTAGGCACTTTCCCTCATATTGAGGCTGGACAAAGCAACCATAGGAGGAAAGAGTCCAAAAAGCAGGCAACAGAGTCAGAGACAGCTCCTGCTCTCACTGTTAGGAGTCCTACATAACAACCAAGCCACACAACTTTAACTTAGAGAGCCTAGGTTAGACCCATGTAGGCTCCCTGGTTGTTGGTTCAATCTCTGCGAGCCCCTATGGACCCAGGTTAGTTGTTTCTGTGGGTTTTCTTGTGGTCCTTGACCCCTCTGGCTCCTACAGTACTTCCTCTCCCTTTCCCACAGGACTCCCCAGGCTCTGCTTAAGGTTTGGTCGTGGGTATATCCATCTGTTCCCATCAGTTGCTGGGTGAAGCCTCTCTAACAACAATTGGTAGACACCATCTAAGAGTATAGCAGAGTATCATGAGGACTCATTTCATTCATGTTTGGTTCTATCCTAAGTCTCCGGGCTTCCCAGGGTCCAGGTTCTGGCCCTTAGATCAGCATGCACTTCAATGTTATCCATCCCATTGTACATCAAGAATGAGTCTGGTGTTTGTTTGTTTGGGTGTTTTTAGTTTTATCTTTTATTTTTTGGGACAGGTTCTCACTGTGTAGCTATGGCTGGCCTGGAACTCACTCTGTAGACCAAGCTGACCTTAAACTTGGAGACACCTGCCTCTGCCTCCCAAGTCCTGGGATTAGAGGTATGTGCCACCATATTCCATTGCATGGACATACCTGTTATGTTTTATAAAAAGAAAAAGAAGCCAGGGATATGTTTGGTGGAGGCGTGGTATGGTACAGGGGGAAGAGGGCGCCTCTGTGAGCCCATGCTGAGGCATCCCTTGTCCCATCTGACAGGTACAGTATGGAATAGAGTTTATTTAGGGCATGGGGAGGGGAGTTGAGGGGGTAGTAGAGACAGAGAAAGGCAGAGAGAGAGAGAGAGAGAGAGAGAGAGAGAGAGAGAGAAGGAGGAAGAGGAGGAGGAGGAGGAGGAAATGGAGGAGATGCCTGCCATGAACACATGGAGAAAGAGTGTGGAGGGGAATGGGGGAGAGAAAGGACAGAGGAGGAAGAGAGTAAGAGAGTGAGGAAGGGGCAAGCAGCCCCTTTTATCACTATAAAAGTCAGGCATACCTGTCTGTTGCCAGGTAACTGTGAGGTGGGGCCTAGAAGGAATGCTAACAATACCAAAATTTGGTTTTCTAGGCTAATGGATATTTGTGTTGTCTCCAGCTCTTAACTATTAAAAATTAAAGTTTAACATATACATTTTAATGTTAAAATTCCTTCCCCGGGGAGACATAAAAAACATCTGCCAGTCTTTCCAAGTTCCTGATGGCAAACCAAGGTACAATTCCACCCAGCTCACTCTGGGGAACCAATGGGTTTCTTTGGTTAGAGAGTATAGGCGATAGGTTTCTCACAGGAGCATGGGTCCTCATCTCCTCCAAAGGCCACACTGGAGAGTCTTTCCCAAGCAGGTGTGCTGACTTTACCATAGCCTTATAGACAGGGGCCCCTCCCCTAGCCCTTCTCTGCCTGTACCTCTAGCATCTCCCCGGTACCCAACACCCCAAGGCCAGATGCAATTAAAACAAGACTGCATACACAGGAAGCTGGATTCTCTGGTATGGGTAACCATCTGTAACCCTCTCCATCATTTCCTTCTATGAGGGAAGGCCAACAGCCAACAGGACAGGCTGGGGCGATCTTTTGGAAGCAGACCCAGTAGAACTCAAGGTGGGGACAGTGTGGCCTGAAGAATGCACACTGTTTGCATTTCATGTGGGTATGTAAACAGGAGATAAAAATGAATGGGCCTTATTTGAAGTGTTTTATAAAAAGCTTCCAAACTGGATCACAGTGTGTTCACTGTAGTCCACGCCCACCATGAAGGAATGACCTTTCTGTTATTCTGTGCTCTCTCCACATTGGGCACTTCTTAACCTGTAGCCACTTTAGTAAATGTTAAGTCTGATTCCCTGTGGTCTTAGCTTGTATTTCCTGATACTAATAATGTTGTGTATTTTCTTGAATGTTCATTGTCCACTCGTATATGTAAAGTATCTGTTCAAACCTTCTGCCCAATTTATTGATTGTATATTTATTTGTAGGATTGAGTTGTGGGTGGCCTTTTTTTTTTTTTATTTATACATTATAGGTACAAGATCTTTGTCAGAAAAATACACTGAAAATATTTTCCCTCAATCTGTCATTTGTTCATTTCCTCCATGGTGTCTTAAAAAGAACAGATACTTTTAATTTCAGTGAAGTTGAATATATTGATTTTTGAGGTTTATCTTTAATTGTGTGCATATAGGGGTGTATGTGTGAGTGAAGGTGCCCAAGGAAGCCAAAAGATGGTGTCTGAAGCAAGAGTCACAGGCAGCTGTGAGCCACTCAGCATGGCTGCAGGGAACAGAACTGTGACCTCTGGAAGAGTAGGACACACTCTTCAGCACTGAGACATCTCTCCAGCCCCACATTTACTGAGTTTTGCCTTCCCTTAATCTATTGTCTGGGTGTTCTAGAATCGCAGATGAAGTCACGGTGACAGTCTCACATTAGATTGTTCCTGGAGGCTTTATAGTTTTAGCATCTATATTTGCTTTGGTTTAATGTACTTTCCGATGCAGTGATAAAAACATTCTGGCCATAAGTAACTTAGGAAGGGATGGGTTTATTTGGTTCATATCTCCAGATCAGAGCCTGTCTTTGAGGGAAGTCAGGGCAGGACCTTGAACAGGAACTTGATGCAGAAAATATAGAGGAAAGCTGCTCACTGGCTCTCTTGCAAGCTCAGGCTCAGCTAGATTTCTTGTACAACCCAGGACCACCTGCCTAGGGATGGTACTACCCACAGTGAGCTGAGCCACCAAGACAATTCCCAGACATGTTCATAGGCCAATCTGATCCAGACCCGAATCTGTGACCTGGTTTAATCTTTGTGTATGAGGCAAAAATTAGGTCTTTTCTTTTCCCCATATGAGCATCCAGCTGCCCCAGCACCATTTGTTGAAAAGATTATCTTTTCTCCATCAAATTGCCTTGGCATCACAGTTGAAAATCAATTGACCACATGTGTGAGGGTCTGCTCCTGGACTCTGCTTTGTTTGGGTCATATCTGTGTTTCTATTCATGCCAGTGTCTTATCATCCTGCTTACAGAAGCTGGAGAGTGAACTTTAATCAGGAGGCATAAGCCCTCCAACACATTCTCCTTTTAAATTGTTTTTAGCTGTTCTTTCTCCTTCCTGTTTTATATGAAATTTCAAATACCATTTTAAAAGATAGTTAGAAGTACCATAGATTTCATTGTGTTGACTTTGCCAGGAAAATAAAAAGACTCTTACACGAGATCCAGAGATGAAAACTTAGATGCAAACTGGAGGTTGGTTACTCTGTGCAGCGATGGGGAAAATGGCCTATTACAGAGACACAACGTTACCCTGTCAGTAAATGACGCTTCGCACAGAGCTGTGATCACCACCAGCCTCCCACTCCTTGGATCTGTGGTTTGTTTTGTTTGGGAGAGGAATATCTTTTAGACACATATGTCATGATTTTGAATTGTTAATCAAAAAGACAATCAACCTTTAAAAATCCTGTCTCCACTGCTCTGCCTTTTACCAAATCCTGACTCCTAGCTTGGGTGCCCAGTTGGAGTCTTCTTGACTCTGGGGAAGGAGTCGTGGACCACACACTGTGACCTTCAGGGATGTGATTAGTACAACACTACAATTAACAGGTAGATAGAGGAGACAAAACTTTATGCCAGCAGCAAGAGCTGCAATGAATAGCACCTTCCATGAGACTTAAGGGAAAGATTGCATAAGTGACACTAAAGCCACCTTCAGGACTCCAAAACCAGATGGTCATGGTAACTTATTTGTTGGTAACCATTTGTTGACCCTGAGAATGGATGCCCAGGTTGAGAAAAACAAGAAATCTGGATCAAGACTTTTGCTAGCACCCACCATTTTTACCCCTTCCCATCATCCTCCAACCTCAATTTATGTTCTGAAACACAACATCCAGACCAAGCCAGCTAAGTACCATGTTATAGCAAAGAGATCCTGTCTACACTCTCCTCCAGGGTACAGGACAATTCTGTTCACTGTTGGCTGAACAAGTCCCACAGGGAGATGTAGCCACAATGTAGAATCTAAGCCCATATGAGCAAGGCAGCGTCCTCACACTTGACTCCAGGCTTGAGGGAACCAGGTTACCGTGGTTGAATGACTCATCTCATCCAAGTCACTCATTACAACCTTACTGAAACCCAGCAGACTCTGGGTATACCTGGCAGGCACTGGGGAATGCTACCCAGAGCCCAGCACAGTCACTGCAAATGTTCCTTTATTTATTTATGTTTCACTAGGAGTGCAGTCTCTACTCATCTGTTTATGCATATGTTGGGGCTAGAGGTTGACTTGAGATGTCTTCTTCCATCTCTCTTTACCTTACTTTTCAGATCCAGACTCACTGTTCTAGTTTCATCTCTGTTGCTATGATAAGATACTCTGGTAACAAGCAACTTAGGGGACAAGAAACTAATTGTAGCTCAGAATTCCAGGTTACAGGTCCATTAATGTGAGGAACTCACAATGACAGGAGCTCAAGAAAGCGAATCACATCAAAAGCACAGACAAGAGCAGAGAGAAACAGATTCACGGATGCCTGTTTGTAATCAGCTTGATTTCTCTACTTTTACACAATTCAGGACCACCTGCCTAGGGAATGGTGTTGCCCCTGGTGGCTGGATTTTCACACATCAATTCACTTAACCTACAAGTCCATGCAATATAGACAATCCCTCATTGAGAATCTCTTCCTAGGTCATCCTAGGTTGTGTCCAAGTTGACAGTGAAAACTAGCCTTCAGATTCACTGAACTTTGAACTCTCTGTCTTCCCCAAAGCTGGGGTTTTGAGTACATGACACCACACCTGGCTTTTATGGGGTGTTGGGAATCTGAACTGGGTTCCGCATTTTTTCACTACAAGGACTTTATTCAGTGAACCATCTTCACAGACTTGCAAATGTTCCTCTTGCCAAGACAGTTCTGAGTCTGGCATGTCCCCCTCCCTGTAGATGGGAAGCATCTCCATCCATGTCTTTCTTAGGGGAGCCATACCTCACACAACAAAGCAATCCCCACTGTCATACAGAAAATGCTACGGTGGCTGAAATCATCCCAGCATCATATGCCACCAAGAAAGATACAGGAAAAGATTCAGAGGGTTATCTCTTGGGCTCTAGGGGGACATCTCTTTCAAAGAACCTTTTCACTTGTGAGATTTTACACACCTAGACTCCACGAGATAGAACAAGGGAAAAACAGACTAAAGAGGGGCAGTACCATTGGCTCCTAGGGTAGAAGAGAATCCCAGCTGGGTAAGACATCTTCAGCTTCAAAGGGGTATGAAGAGATTCAATTCGTAAAATCAGACTTCAGATAATGAAAATAAAACCAGTGTGAACAAAATTTTTTCTTCCACCGAGTGAAATTAAGAAAGACGCATCTCCCTTTCACATGCCGGACGAAGAGCCACTTTAAACAGAAGCAACTCCGCTCTGTTCAAAGTCTCAAGCCTCCCAATGTTATAATGTGAATTATTTCCCCAAGCTGCAAATTGAAGCCGGTGGCTTGTCAGTGTGCTAACTGTGCATCCAAAGGCCAGTGGCAAGTGAAGAAGCATAGCTTTCCTCTCAATCATGTCTTTGCATTGACACAATCAGCCACATCCCCACATCGAGCAATAACTAGAGCCCAGACAAAGAAGATGTGGGAATCCGAAGAGCCACCCGCTTTCAGAAGTAGCAGGACAGAATCTAATGGAAAAGTTCCAGCAGGCAGCACACTTGGCAACAACAAAAGGCACTGCAATGACCTGAATGAGAGCTAGCTTGATCCTAGCAGAAGCTGAAATGAAGATGGTGACCTCCTAAGGGATGAAGGAATGGTAGCAAATAATCCAGAACACGAGTTTTAACCCATAGCCAGGGATGGGGAAGCAGCTCATTGTTTAAAGTGCTTGCCTCACGAGCATGAGGAGCTGAGTTCTCCTCACCCCCAGTGTTAGCATTCTTTCTAGGCTCTGCCCAACACTAGCTCAGTCAGTAGAGAATGAGACCATTAATCTCAGGGTCATGGGTTGGAGCCCCACACTGGATGGAGCCTAGAAAGAATGCTAACATCTAGGACTCACATAAAAATCCATTTAGGGAGCATACTTGTATGTTCCGGGAGGTAGAAAAACCCAGACCCCTAGAGCTCACATGCTAGCTTGCCTGGTCAAAATGATTAGCTCCAGGTCCCAGTGAAAGAGCCAACCTCTAAAACCAAGGTGGACAGTTATTGAAGATGACATCTGAGGCTTCCATGTGTGTACACATGTATATATATACATGCACCTACACACACATGTGCACAAACACATACATTTGCATGCACACACTCATACACATAGACACACAGACACACAATCACTTCGTCTGCTGTCAACTCAGCTATTCAGTCAGTGCGTTCTGTAGGCTGCAGCAGACCATCTGCTTCTTGCTGGAAGACCTGAGGATCAGTCGTGATAGACTGTGGTGTATGAATCTATCTGGGAAGGGATAATCCCATGGAGAATCCCTCCCAGAGTCCCACGACTACAGAGTAGGAGCAGGAATCCCTTAGGGACAGAAACGGTGAAGACTTAGCTGGCATCGTAGCTGCTAAGACCAGTAAGAAGACTGAGAAGCTAGATTATTTCCTTCTCCCCGACCCCTGACCCCTGACCCTACCCCCAGCTGTCAAATCTAGACCCAGAAACCATTCCCCTCTTTTGAAAGGGTAGGTCAATAGGAATCCAATTCAAAGAACTGAGACATGGCACCATGGAACAACAAAGAGGATGGAGATTCCCAGGACCCACCAGTATCAAGAAAGTCAACAGACAAGCCATCCCTGCCCCAGGGGAGCCCTTGGCAACTGTGAAAGCCCCCATTAGCCCATGTGAGTCTGGTGGGAAGAGGTGGGAAGAAGGTGGTCATGGTAGGTTTTGTGGCTCTTGTGCACAAAAGCAGAGAATGGGGAGGTAACAAGAGCTAGGATGAGAGTGGCAGGTGTCTCTGAAAATAGTCACAGCATGACCCAGGATAAGGAGAGAGCCTCAGAGGAGATAACGTCTCAGCACACTAGACTTTCCAGTCACAATGAAGACTTGTGCTGTGCTCAGCCCATGAACAGGTATTAGAGACAAAGGAAGGACCAAGATGAGGCTCATCAGTAGCACTCCACGAAGTGTGAGCATGCTGCAGACAACCGTTATATAGTCAAATGCCCACTGTGCCTTAATAAACCCATGGGAAAAAAAAATCCCAGGCTTCATTTCTGAGCTAAAAGGTTTGTGCACCTCAGCTGGGACAGCAATCCCCAAAACCTCCCCAGGAGGACTCATGCAGTCATAGTCAGCAGGCTGTCTGGGTTGAGAATATGGTAGTCTCAGCTTCATCCCTGGAAGGGAGGTCTCCTTGTTCCCTAAGGGAGATGTCTCCGAGAGAGAAGCACAGGATGGGAACAGGCCTCTTGTGATCCTAAAGAAAAATCCCTTGCTTAAGGGAAGTGGGGCCTGCAAACCTTTGGTATGCAACAGTCCCTATGGCATTTCCTCATGGGAATGGCACCATGGTATGAAGTAACATGGAGAAACAGTGGTCTGTGACCAGATGGCCACTGGGGAAAAAAACAGTAATGGTGGTGGTGGTGGTGGTGGCGGCGGCGGCGGCGGCGGTGGTGATGGTGATGGTGATGGTGATGGTGATGATGATGATGATGATAGGACATAGGGAAGGAGGAGATGTTAGAAAAGCAATGTATATCAGAAGCAAGAGAATGGGAAAGGTGGAAAGGGAAAAAAACAGGAAGCTATCAGAGAGACATGGAAAAGCAAAAGAACAAATGGCTCCTTGGAAAGAGCAGGAATCACAGTGGTTCCAGCTGCCCTTATGATCAACCTCCTCCGGACACAGCCCCCTGGACAGCTGCAGTCTCCACTTCAAGTCCAGGGCTCTGTCATCCCTCTTCAGTTCGTGCAAGAGCCATGAGCAACAATTCCTGGAGCCTGACAAAGGTGGTCCATAAACAACAACAGACAACGGGAAGGCGATGGCACATGCCCATGCAGACTCTGGTTCTAGCATGAGCTGTCCTCCACAGCTTCCTATGCTTGAACACTTGATCCCCAGATGGTGGCACTGTTTGGGAAGGAAGTAAACATCTAGAAGGTGGAAACTTACGGAGGGTATAGGTCACTGCAGAGATGCCTTCAGGTATGGTAGCCCAGTTCCATTTCCTGTTCTCTCTTTGCATCCTGACTGTAGTGGCAACATGACTGTCTGCTGCCCTGCCGAAAGTCCTATGGTGTCCCTTGACCGTAAGCCAGAGTAAGCCTTTAATGCTTTCAGTTGCTTCCTGTCAGGTCTTTTGTGACAAGAAGAGTCACAAATACAGCATCTATGATCAAGAACCTACCACAGGCAGCCCCTTGGCTCTCTGGCACAGACACGCCTATTAAGATCAAACACACAGACACACACACACACACACACACACAGACACACACACACACACACACACACACACACACACACACACACGTGTGTGCGTGCACACACACTACTCAGACAGCAATGTATGTTAAGGGCTTTGAAGCCAGAGAATCAAGCTTTGGATCCTGGCTTGATTAGTCCACAACCTTGGGAGAGTCATTTAAACTTTATGTAACTATTCCCACATCAGTAGAACAAGGACACCATCCCCATTAAGAGCCTGGAAAGGATTAAACAAACAATGCAGTCGCAAGCTTAGCACAAGGCCTGGCACCCAGTTAGTATCCAGTAAGTGTTGTTTGCAGAGGTTTCCTACACAGGCTTCATTAAAACCTCCAGCTAGCATCACCAGCTCAACTCTTCTCAAAAGGAAGCAGCCATGAGTCATTTTTAAGTTCCTACACCCAGCTTCAGACTCAAGATCCCTGGGATAACAGTCATTTCTCCCAACTTAATATCCCACCACCTACAGGCTAACTGGTAAATTTACCTGCCACCAACACGTCCTACTAAATGAGGGAAGGAGAGAAGCAGAGGAAGGAAATTTTCAAGAGGAAGTGATCTACAAAGCATGAAGAGGAGAATTTCAGCCTTCGTGTTTTCTTCTTCCCCAGTCTATGGACAATCCATAGCTACTCTGGGCATCCTGGGTCCACTGAGTAGAGGAAGAGCAGGTGGTGAGGAGGCTCCCAGCCTGAGCCTGGGGACTAGCCATTGCTGGGCCTACATGGTGACCCTGAGGAAGATGGCCTCACACTCAGGGACCCCACTGCTCCTAGTGCCACCACTTAGTTAAAACTGGAGGAACCCAGAGTACCACCTAGTCGCTCCCTGCATTTTGTCAGGGCCACCTCCACAGATCCTTTAACACCTCTTCATATCCCCAGTCTTGTTCCTATAAGAGAGTAAGAAGCTTCTAGAAAGCCCCTGCACTTTACCAGACAGCTCTGTTCTTTCTCCCACTCAACAGTCAGCAGCAAAGACCACTCTCTCCCACATGCCAGCCACTCCCTCTGTACACTGAGCTTCTGTGCTTCTACTTGTCAGCTTTGGCTCAGCCTCTCAACTCCCTGCTGCCTACCCAGCTTGAGCCTGCCCCGCACCACCATGCTCTTTTTTAATCTTCCTGTTCAGCCCTGGCCGGCATCAGAGACCCTGAGCTCACCACTCCCATCTCCAGTCAGAGAGCTCTGAAGGAGGTGGCCACACACAGCTGCCCTGAATAATGGCCAGACCCAACTGTTTTCTGAATGATTGATGATGGTAGCTTTGACCTCTCAGTATGTATCACTGGTTCTAATTCACCACACGGCCCCTTCATTCCATGGCTTCTCCATGTGCAAGGCCTTCATTACATCCTTCCCTGGGCAGTCCAGGCTCTAGCCCTGACTGTGCACACGCCTGGCA
>JADRCH010000121.1:5255159-5331096 GCA_019843965.1 Rhynchomys soricoides
GAGACGAAGATAGCTGTTCTTCATATCCAAAGAACTTTTTCTTGAAGTGGCAAGCCAGGTCCTGTTGCTGTCTCCCAGATGACCCTGGCGGGACCTGCTGCTGCTCCACCCTGGGATAGCAGCTCCATTCTGCACATATCCATGAAAGGTTAAAGCACTCAAGTGAGCCTGGGGGGAAGAGAGGGGACTTTATAATGTGAGAGGCCACAGGTAGACAACTAGAAGGTACTGGAATGGCAAACATGATATACAGGAGCCAAGGAGGCCAGTCCTACAACCACAGCTGTAAATCAGCACCCAGTGAGGTACTTTGCTACGCTGTTTTACTTCTATTAGGTGGTCTATAATTGTATGAGTCATGTGTCACCATGAAACTGGGCCCAACAGTGAACTCTGGGCACTAAGCGACAGAAAAGAAGCAACTACAAAACCCATCTCCACCCCAAAACAGTAGTTGCTCCCAGATGGATTTTTGCAACTACTGCCATGTGACCCTTGCCCCACCAGAGTAAGGGCCAAGTCCAAGCTTGTCCCTTCCTAGCAAGGGAATTCTTGAGAAAGGCAGAAAGGAGGCCTTCTTTGCTTTCAACATCATTAAACCAGCCACCTCATAATGGAACCTGGGCTTTAAGGACAACAGCCGTTGGGAGGAACATTTATTGAGCACCAACCACATACTAGGTGCTATGCTAAACCTCCTGAATATGTGATCTCCCTTAACACCCCAAACTGCAACAAGGGAGTGGGATGGTTTTAATTGTCAACTTGACACAATCACCTGGAAAGAGAGTCTCAATGAGGTGCTGTCTAGATTGGGTTGGCCTATGGGTATGTCTGTGGAGATTGTCTTGATTGAGTTGGGAAGACCCACCTACTGTGGGTGGCACCATTCCCTAGGGCTAGGCCCTGGACTCTATTAAAGTAGAAAGTGTGAGGTGAGCAAAAGCATGCATGCATTCTTTATCCTGTTCCTGATTATGGACACGATGTGGCCAGCTCTCTCCAGCTTCTGCCTCTGTGACTGCCTGTAGCCTGGAACTGTGGGCTGAAGTAAACCACCCCTTCCCTGAGTGGATTTTTTGTAAGGGTTGTTTAGCACAGCCACAGATGTGAAATCAGAATAGGAAGGGGCAGTGATTAGCCCCTTTATGGAGGTCCCTAGAGTGCTCTGAAGAACAGTGGATAGTCGTGAATAGAAGTGAGATTTGTTCCAACCCCTAAGCAATCCCACTTTCAAAACATGGACGAGAGTCATTTCCATCTATTTGCACCAGAGATCAACACATCTCTGGACTCCAAGGGAGGGGGAGGCAGTCTCTGCCTCCTGTCTGAAGGCTGTCCCTACCCCGTATCTAATCCATTAAGCAACCAGACTCATTTTGTTAATGCCTCAATCTTGATATTGAAATACTTGTGTCACTCAAGCCCTGGCCCAGATCGTGTGTCAACCCAACCCATTCTCCACCCCCAGCCCCACTACCAGCCAGGCAATGCTCACCTGCTGATTGAAATAATGCAATTAAGGGATATAGAAAATCCATTCTGCGTAGTGCCATCTGCATGCACGTCTGACAGCTAATTTGATTGGTGCTCTGTAATCAATAAAGCACTCGGGCAGGAGCCAGGAAATTCACATTTTTTTCCTATACCATTTATAAGCAAAAAAATCACTCCCTGTTCTGCTCCTACCAGCGACCAGGGCCAGGAGGTGAGGCTCTAAGAAAATGAGCACATGAAACATACAGGATGGATGGGTGGATGGATGGGTGGATGGGTGGATGGGTGGATGGGTGGATGAACGGACAGATGGAATTCTTCTGAGTTAGAAAATGATAGCCCTGCTGCCCAAGGTAGCACCAAGCAGTCTCCATCACGGGACAGTGTCTGCATCCAGATTCTCCTATTAGATTGGAGGATTTGGAAACCAGCTTCTGGGTGAATGGATAGACACAATTGTGGGTAGATAAATGAATAGACAGATTATTAAGTGTTCTACAAGAATATGAACTAGCAAGAAAATTAAAAGAGAAAAGGAAAAACTGATGGTTAATCTCATTTGTTAACTAGATGGGACCCAATATCACCTGAGAGATGGGCCTCTGGGCATGCCTGTAACAAATTATCTTGGTTAAGTTAGTTGAGGTAAGAAGACACACCCACTGTGAGGTGGCACCATTCCCCAGGCAAAGATCTTGAATTGTATAAAATTTAAAAAGCAGTCTGAACACGAGCAAGCGTCCATTGCTCTGTTTCCTGGTTGTGGAAGTGATGTGACCAGCTCCTTTAAGCTCCTACCTTTGACCTCCTCACCATAAGGGACTGTACCCTGGAACTGTAAGCCAAGTTAACCTTTTCTCCCTACGTTGCTTTGGTGAAGTATTTTGTTGCAACAATGAGAAAAATAAGGCAGGTGGTGAGGCAAAGGCTGGAGTGAATGGAAGAGGACCCTTTAGAACAGCTGTCTAGATAAGCCTGTGTTGGTGACACAGTCCTGGTTGACAGTGGCCTTGAATCTTAGGTGTGACTCCACGAAAGCAGAGCCAAAGACAGGGATTGGGTTTTGCATGTTGTTGTCGTCATCATTGTTATTTAAGAAAACATTCTCTGGAGAAAGGATATAGGGGTGTGGGAATTGGATACAGCCACAGCTAAAGTCTAGATCCTTCCTTCCTTCTTCTGCAGCATCCTCTGAAGCACAAGCTGTCCCACAGTTGACTTCATCTTAAGCTGGTTAATAGCTGGACCTGGACCACCCCCCTCTCTGGGGTAGGAAAGCGGCAACATTCCCTGGGCAAAGTAGGTCCCATCTGTCAGAAGGCAAAGCGTGGAGAACTGTAGCAGCCACTGAACCATGGGATGGGAACACTGGCAGGAGGCAGGAGGGGGTCAACAGAGGTACCCGCAGCATCCCCTCATCACATATGAACAGTAGTGCCCTCTGACCTCTAGGCCATCCACATAGTACAAAAAGCAACTTCTTAATCTAAATACAGATACATCCAGACACAGGCAGTCCGCTTGATGGTTGGCCCACCTGATACAGAGAAGCAAGCCACGCTGCATGTGGGGGGTGCCAAGCAGGTGAACATCTGTCAGAAGTGTCACCTCATGATCCCCAAGTCCCAGTTTCCCAACAGCACCTGCTGCCCAGCAGCACCTGCTGAGCACAGCCATTCCCTACTTCAAGGCAGATGTATAGAGAGAAAGAGAAATCTACATTCCCCCCAAACTACAGAGGGATGATATATAAGGTAACAAAAGCTATTTTCAAGGTCGGTGACAGAGACATAAAAGGGAGAGGAAACCTCAGAAACGTGGACAGTGAGCACAGTCAGCAGTAATACAAGGTTGGTGCCCAGAGAGTTAGCTGATTGACATAAAGCAGCCAACATGCTGAACAATAGATCCCTTGGCCCTCAGAGAGACCCCTAGCAGGGGCCTCTTATTGCCAAACTAGATAAATGTGAGGGAGGGTCTGTGAGATGGCTCAGCAGGTAAAGGTGCTTGTTGCCAAGCCCAAAGAGTTCAATCTTTAGAATAGTAAAAGGAGAGACCTAACTCCCAAAAATTGTTCTCTGACCTCTACAGGCATGCCATGGCACACACATGCATACACACATAAAGTAAAAAATAAATGAATGCCCAGAACAAATAACAAAAAGAAGCTCCTGAAAACTAGGCTCTTTCCTCCTCTAGGGAGCATGGGCACAGAGAGGGGTCTCTCTTCCCTCTAACCATGTAAAGCAGAGGCCACTTAGGTTCTTCAGTCCTGAAGGACCTGTGCACAGCAAGGCTGAGTGTGCAGACAGGGTATTGCCTAAACAACAGGATCACACAGCTGAGATCAAAGGCCAAGGGCTGAACAGTGACACATCTCAAGTGGATTGAGCATCATCCTGCCCGAAAGTCATGCTGGGGCATGCTTTGTTTGTTGCCTTCAGATTCTCTCAGATTTGCAAGGGAAATATTTGAATATTCCTTTCACTCAAGGGCAAAACAAGAGCCTATTAAAAGAATCATCCCTGCCAGGAAGCAGCACATCAGAGAAAGAAAAAGCCCTGCAAGCACAGTTCAGACTTGAGAGGTCCTGCACTGGATGGGAAAGACCCTAGACAGGACACAGGCAGTTGATGCTCTTGCTCCTGATGAGGTGGTGAAGATGAGGAAGGCAAGGACCATGATCAAGGGCAGGTTAGTGATAACTCATGCCTAGAACCCAGGAACTTGGATAGCACCTTTCTAGAAAATCACAGTGTCTAGAGAAGGCACCTGCCATTTGCTGGTAGAAAATCATTACTCTGCTCTATGTAGAACACTGTGGTTCTGGTGTGGGGTCTTTAAAAGCAAAGACATTGGAGCCTAAGTCAAGTTCACTTATGGGTTCATGTACAGACTGACTCTATGGCTCATGTCTTTTGTCACCATGGGGAAAGTTACTTTATTTCTCTGTACTTCTGTTTCCCTAACTGTACAAAAAAAGATTGATGAGCAGCTCACATCTGTAACTCCAACACTCGGGAGACAGAGGCTTGAGGAATGAAGGTTTGAGGCTAGCCTGGGCTACTACAAGAATAAGAGTCTGTCTCAAAAAACTCTGCTGACAGCTGTGGAGAATACAGTTCATATGAAGTGCCTACCATATTGATATCTTTGAAATCAAGTAGAAGATTCAGAAGTTGCTGATATTTATAAACCTGGATAAGTTACAAATATAGTTATCTGTAATCAGATATTAGCGAGATAAAGGATGGTAAACTCCAGTCATGTGAAATTCTACCAGTCCTTTGTTGTTTGTTCTCCTGAATGACTTTCCCCCTAAAGAACTTCCAGTTCCCACTTGACTCCAAAAGCAAATTCTTGCACCAAAGAGACCTAAGAGCTCCTTCTGCCCACCCATGATTGGTCCAGTGGTAATCACATGACTTATACCTACCCTCAGGGCAAACAATGCCAGGTACAAACAATGCCAGGTCTGGAAAGTATAGGACAGAAACTGTGTTCTCAGTGGTATCGGTCAGTCTCTAAGTCAGTCACCGCCTAAACTTAACATCTGGATTTTTCTGTTAACTAACTCAGGGAATGCTGTTCATGGTTTCAGCCCCCTTTATTTTGAGGGAGAGATGGAGGGGGTCACTTGCAAGCTCTATTAAGTCAGAACTTTCCTAAGCACATTTGAAACTAATGTCACCTTAAAAACAAGCCACGGGGTGTCCCTTGGCTCCTCCAAGAACTAGCCAGGCACAATTCAGTGGCTTCAAGCCCTCATGTCAGGGTCGAGCCTGACTCCCACTGTGTGACGAGTGTCTCACAATAATCGGGGCTTTGATCTTTAGAAGCCCTTGGTCCCTGCTGTGCTGCAAGGTGCTAGAGACAAGGCTGTCACCAGGCAGCTAGACATCACTTTGTAAGTCCTGCTCTGGTGCTGAGCTGTGTGGGCGATGACACCATCAAGCAGAGGCAACTGTAACTGAACTTGGCTCTTCCCAGCCATCAAAATCAAAGCCCTGGCTTTTCACCCCGGTTCCCTTGAAGCACAGTTGTTTCACCACCCAGGACAAAAGGCTGTATTATCAACTTTGTGAAAGCCGCTCCATCTGTTTCTCCTTTTTTGTTCCCGCTGAAGGCGAGCAGGGGAACAGGCCCAGCCTGGCCTGAGATGCACCCATCTCTTCGTTCCCTAAAGTGTCAATGGGATGTGGGAGCAATTTCCCCAGAGCATTTGAAAGATTCTGCTGGGGTTTCCATGGTAATTTTACAGAGCTGACACTCAATAGGTGTTTGGTAGATTGGATTTATTGAAGGGGGAAAGGCAGGTTAGATATTCCTAGACCAGGAAAGTATAGAAAAGTCTACCGAAAATTCTTTGGATCATCAAAGAAACAGGGGCCGAGGGAAAGTGGAGCAATTCTGCCCACAGTTGGGTCAAGGTTGCTGACTTCCAGGACTGAAGCCTCAGCCCTAGCTTTCTTCCTTTCTCTGAATCGGGAAAGTGACATTTTATGAGTTCCTTAGGCCATAAAAACCGTAATTTTAAAGATTTATTTTTATTTTTTACTTTATAAATGCATATGTATCTGTGTCCAGCCTCACAAAATAAAATAATAAAAAGACACTTTTGCCAGGCATAGTAGGAAAAAACCCTTCAATCCCAGCATTCCAGAGGTAGAAGCAGGAGGATCCTTACAAGTTCAAGGCCAGCCTGGTCTACATAATAAGGTCCAGGCTAGCTTGAGCTATATAATGAGACTCGGTCTTCAGAACAATTAGTTAACTAATTAATTATTTAAAAATAAATAAGAGGACTCTCCCATTGCTGGCCTATACCATTAGGAGCAGAATATTTCCAGAGTTGGAAAGCCAGCTCCTCATTACAGGCAACGCCCTTCCATTAGAAACACTAGCAGGGGTCTCTGTGGATTTGGCTTGCCGTCCAACTGGAGGATGCTCTGACTTTGACTTTACTGGGAAATATTGTAGACCTAGAGTTTAACAGGCAAAACAGCTGAATAAGAGCAAAGTGAAAAGCCTCCAGCCCCCAAGAGAGTCGACCTTACGCACGAGTAGCAGTGAACCCATGAAGAGAAAGCCACCAACTCTCCTGGAGAGGGAAGACAGACTGCAGAGAAATATAAACACCAGGGCATAATCTATGCAGCTTAATGTTCACTCAGCCAGAGCCGCAAACCAACAGGAACACTGTGGCAGGCAGGTGGGCTGTACTGAAAATAAACCGACTCTGGGACAGAAATAGCTGCCCTGCCCTTTGACCCCTCAGGCTCATCAAATCCATCCATCAAAGTTTCATTCAGGGCCAAAGCTTCGTGGCAGATTCCTCTATGAAGCAATTTCCATTCCACATGCTAAAACCACCGCTCAGCTTGGTTAAAACTACAGACTGTCATTTTGTCAATAGGCGCAGCCCATTTCTGAGGTCGGATCAATTCCAGAACAAAGTTTTGAGTGACAGCCTCACCCCTGGAGGGGTTCCAGAGACTCTTGCTTTTTGCACTCCCCTCACGTTAATGGCAAACAAGTTCCCCCGTGATGGATGTACCCACAATTAATATTGAAGGGACAGTTAATGATTTCAAACACTGCTACATGGGCCTCATATTTCAGATTTAAAACTCTCCTTTCAAAGAAGGATTCATTTTCAAAGCCTAGGAATGAATGCTAATATATTAGGCAAAAACAAGTTTTTTAACATCTTGTAAAATAAAGCCAAGAAAATTCATCTGATGGCCTCCACTCAGCCGAGACAACCCCATTATCCTTGAGACACTCGCAGTGGGGCTCTGTACTAGAAGCCTGTCCCGTCGTCACTCTGTTTCAGGGGATTTGACATCTACAAATCACAGATCCGAAAGCTCGTGATATGCACATCATTCCAGGCAGCAAGCACCCTTAAGGACGGACGCCTGTGATTAGCGCTCTCTTTTTGAGTGTGGAGACAGATTATAAATGAAAGATCACGGAATGGTGAGGCACGGTCTTCCCCTCAGAGAAACGTCTGCTGTTTGAACATCACTTCTAAAGGGAAAAAAAAGTTTTAATTCACAAGGTAAAAGAAAAATTATATTTAATATTGAAAGAATTAAAAACCTCAGTTTGGAGGCTGGAGAAATGGCTCGTGGTTAAGAGTGCTCGCTGCTATTGCAGAAGGTTAGCTCCTGGCACTCACACTGGGCAGCTCACAACCACCTGCAACTCCTGATCCAGGAGAGCCAATGACCTCTGTGTGCGTGCACAAAGAAGTACACATAACTTAAAATAATGTTGAAGTCAGTTTGGCTCCTGAATATGGGAAAATTGCCTTTCACTTATGACATTTCCCCTTGTATGTTTCTTGGGGAACACAGAACACACATATCTGTTCACCCTAGAAAGGGAACCCAGGATAGACCAAAGTAACTACTATACCAACGTCCAACTGATGAGCCACTGAGTTTTTATTGGGGTTACTATCAGGGGTAGGAGTGAAAGGTCACTTCCAGTGATAACTCAAAACCAGCTGCATTGTGGGAAAGCCCACTATTGGCAGAAAGCAAAACACTAGTCCCCGTCTAAATGAATAGGCACCAAAGCCAACAAGGAAGCTGGTATTGCTAAAGACATCGACAGTATCCAAAGGGCTATTCTATTTCCATCAAGAAGTTAAAAAGAAACACACAGACATTTAGGCAATAAACTAGCAAAATCAGCTATTGAAAATAACAGCGGATCACTGCCAATTGCTAAACTGCTTAATCCAGCCCTGAGAAACCAAACAAGGGAGAGATGTTCTCACCCCTCCCTGAGAGGATAAAGAAAATGCTGTATTAACACCTTCTATCCACTAGGGGCACTATGAAAATGCACCATGCTTTGACCTTAGAGATCTCAGCTCTAGAGCCCATGACTATTCCCTGTCGCAGTGGCACCTCCTTAGTTCATGTTGCTCTCCCAAAGGATCTTCCCGTACAGTTACCTTTAGGAACTGGCACCCCCTTCACCTGTCCTTCTCCTTCCCAGGAGTTGGGGCATGGAGGACAATGCCCAACACCTTTACATACTGCAGCCAACCGATGCATTAAGTTTACCATCTAAATGATCCTATATAACAAAACAAATCCCTTTCCAACTTTCTCAATAGCTTTGGCAGGCCAAGGGAACTAAAGGACCACCACGCAATGCTTCTGTCTGATCTGTGGTACCTGGTAATTTAGAGATTCTTTATTGAAACGCCAGCCAATCCTGATGGCAAATCCAGTAACACAAACCAGCAACTGTTAATATCAACCTTTCAGTGCACAGAGACCAGAGAGTCTCCAAGGTTTGTGCTGACAATAAATTGCCTCACTTGCCAACTCCAGCCCAATGCATGAATCCAGCACAAGACTCTCAAGACCTATTACCACCAATTAAAGAGGCAGCTTAAGAAAGTCTGTAAATCGAGATGGATTATGTAATCAGCTCTAATAAGAGCTGATGCTTAGAGAATGGATCTGGGTTGGTTTTCTTTTCATTTCTGTTAGCACTTTGGAGGCGCTGAGAAACGGACTTAGTGGCTATCTCTGTCACCTCCCCAGCCTCAAATCACCTCTAGGCCCTGGGTGTCCAGGAGAGGGACTCCTGAGCATGCTTCTTAGATACATGGGCTGGTGGTTTTGAGGTAGCTGATCAACTCAAGTACTTAGTTTTGAATTCACAAGCCCTGCTTTCAGCCAGCTACTTCCCACTCTTGAGAGGGGTGTGGGAAGAATTTAGGTTTGGATGGCAAAAGGAAGTTTCCAGTTGCTAAATAAGGGATTTGCTGTGCATACTGAAGGGAGATGGGTGGGAGTAGTAAAAAGGCCTGTGCTTTGGACTGGGCACAGCAGAGTCAGTCCCCAGAGCTGTGACACAGAGGCAAATTCAAAGTCATAGCACAGCTAGGCCATCTAAAACTGGTGCAAAAACCCCAGCCCTGCCCTTCCACAGTCTGCCCTCCTCAGGGCAGTAACAAGGATGAGGTATCAAAGGCCCTGGACCATCACTGTGTCAATCTGAGCCTTAGAAGTGTCTTGGGGAGGTTCAGAGCACAAAATGCAACTTAAACCTGATACTATAAGAGCTCAGAGGACTCCATGGAAAATCTCATGACAAAATGTAATCTATTTTCTTCTTAAGTATGTTCTGCAGAAGGAAACATGGTTCTAAATCCCCTTCTCCACTGGGAGGTTCCCAATTCATTTCTGTAGGAGTTCACTCCTCCACAGCGTGGCTGACTACTGATTACTGAGTTTTGTTGTTGTTGTTGTTGTTGTTGTCGTTTATTGTAGTGTGGGGAGATGGGAGTGAAAGGTAATAAAATTGCATTTTGATTCCAGCCAGGTAGAGAGCAACAATTCTGAGAACCTAGAACCCAGAGGGACCCCAGAGAAACCATCATTTTGGTAGGTGTCTGACCTACTAATTACCTACAAAATTCAGGGCAGATGCTCACTCCACCAATTAATCCTGCAGTAGGAAATTAAAGCCATGAGTGAAGGAAGAATCATGACACACTTTCTGTATCCATTTCTTCCCAGCTTGTCTCTGGGGACACCTCTCACTGTACAAGTCAAAGAGCCTGGCCTGGCTCCAGTCTCAACATCCCTACTTCCAATCAGAGTTCGTGTCTTCACTGAAGATCTAGAAAGGACCAGTCAAGGCTGGCTCAAGCAGGAACAGCATTATGGGTGAGGGCAGATGTGCCTCTCTGGATCCCAGGCTGAGGTCATGGCTCAAAATAAGGGAAAAGCTTGAGGGTCAACAAAGACCTAAAATGGGAACAAGAACTTTACTTCTAAAACATTCTAAGGAGCTGTGCTGCTCCAAGCTCCTATCATAGCAATCAGCCTTTGGGACTCTTCTGTTAAAATACTCCTAAGCATTGGATCAGTGCTCAGCCCACAACAGTGTCCACTGTTAGCCCTTGCCTCTATGACCCCTCCATGCTCAACCCCTGCACTTACCTTACAGCACATAAGATGTTATCTAAGCCAAAGTTAGAATGCCTTAGACCTTTCTTCAGTTGCTGTTCTTGTAGCTAGGACAAAATACCAGACAAAAGCAACTTAAGGAAAGAGGGATTTGTTTTGGCTCATGGTCAGAGGGGACAGTCCACAAAGGCACAGGGGTCCTAGCAGCAGGAGCTGAGGCAGTGGGTTGTGTTGCATCCATAGTCAGGAAGCAGACAGAGATGGATGCTGGTGCTCAGCTCATTTTCTCCTTTTTATCCAGCCCCAAGACCTTAGTCCACAAAATGGTGCCACCCACCTTTAGAATGGGTCCTCCCTCTTCAATTAACCTGACCTAGAAACTCCCTCAAAGACATGCCTAGAAGCTTGCTCCTTGGTGACTCTAGATCCTGTCTAGTTGACAATATTAAGCATCACAGCCTCTTTCCTGCCAATGAAAAACCAAATGATCCCTCCCCCTATGGATCCTGCTACACTTTCAGTACAGAGAATATTCAGTTGTCTTCACCTTTTCTCGAAGCTATCAACCTTCACCCCCTACTGGACACGACACCTCTACATGAACTTCTCTCCAGTGGACCTAGCTGCCCACCATCCCTGCACTCCGGGCTCTCCTTTCCTGGGAGCTCCTCCCTGTCAATGATGTTTGTCCCAGCAGTCCTTACCCAAAGCTCTCAGACCCCAGGGAGGCCCCAGGAATTTGGGCACGGTCCTCACTAACACTCCTGTAGGCTCTTCAGGCTATGAACAAGACTCTCTGGAAGAACTCCATCTCCCAGAAGGCAGTACCCATTCATCACAGAGGGAGCCTCGGCATACTGCAGGAAGCGTTTGTCATTCTCATGGCCTAGTTATCAACTTCCCATCCTGTAAGTATATTCCCCTAGGAGTAAGAATCGTTTCTTATCATTATCTGAGGAAATTGTAAAATACTAGCATTCAAGGGAACAGTTGTCAACTCTGGCTTTGGAGTACCCCTTGAGTGGGAATTAAATGCTGGCTTCATCTAGCCATATTGAGCAGCCGAGATTGCCACAGCCAGTCATCAGAGAGACAGATGCTCCCTCATTCACTGGGGCGGCTACAGCAAGAAGCACAAACTCCGGGCAGATGGAGGGGGAGGGAGCAAAGATAATCATAAACAAACTGGAATTATTGACTCTCTGAGAGGTGTCCCACAAAATAGACTATGCCCAGGATAAATAGTCCTTTTGCAAAATGCTTTCAGGGAATGTGACAGCCATTTTTCCTTCCTCCGCCCAAAGCTATCTTTGAGACGTCCACCAACCACCTGTTGCCACTGAAAACCATTTAGGGTGGAGTGTGGGCTTGAGGATCTTCACCTTACAAAGTGTGCCGGGGTTGCTTGCTAATGGAATCAAACAAAAGAAGGCTCGTGGGCATGTCAGTGACAGCAGACTTTCTCCCTTGGCTCTGCTGCTAATGGAGGCTGGAGTCTCCAGAGGTGGCAAAGGGCTGCTAAGCTCTGGTAGTCACTGTGCAAGTTGTAATCTCTTAGGCACTCCCCTGAGATGCCTGTCACCTGAGATGCTAGGCCAACAAAGGGTTGCAAAGGAAAGTAAAGCACAGCCTGGCAAAGAGGATCCTGCCTTATTTTGATGACAGCTGTCAAAATCAACCAAAGAGTTATCTCTCTGGCACCAAAACACACACCCACACCATGAGCCCGGCACCTCTGAGGGCCCAGCCAGACCATGGGCACCAACAG
The DNA here is from genome assembly GCA_019843965.1 of Rhynchomys soricoides. NCBI lineage: Eukaryota > Metazoa > Chordata > Mammalia > Rodentia > Muridae > Rhynchomys > Rhynchomys soricoides. The sequence continues at coordinate 5,267,370 of JADRCH010000121.1, forward strand.
GAAGCTGACACTGTGGCTTGTTCTCATGACCATTGCCCATGACTCCTTCATTCACAATACATAGTCTTCTCTAGAGCAAGTGGGAAGTAACTGAAGTGGAGAGTTGGGGAGCCCCTTCAGTATCTATGTGACAGTGATGAACTGTCACTGCAGAGGAGCTTGGGGGGAGGAAGGATGAGCGTCTGTACTAACTCCGCAGATGTCCCCAGAAGGGAACATGGAGCAGAGCCATGACAGCCTGTGGCCTAGCAGCAGTTTCTGTCATGATTAGGTCATGTGTGTGTAGATGGTGTCCTGATCTAAGCCCAGACTCCCTGGCTTTGTGAAGGGTGTTCCTTCAATGAAGAGAAAAAGAGACAGGAACTCATCCAGCTCTCCCAGAATTGTACTTGAACTAGGATGGTTGTCATAAAGGAAAACTGCACCATGCTGAGCCAGTATTCTGCACAGACCAAGGAAAAAGGTGTGTTTTAACATAGAGCAGGCTTCTTCTCTTCTCTCTCTCTTTTCCCCTTCTCTTCTCGATGCTACCTTGCCCCCTTCTTCCAACAAGCCCCCCACATGGAACTGTTAAAAACAAAAACAAAAACAAAAACAAAAACCTAGAACAGGCCTCCCTGGTAGTCATTTCAGGACCAGAAATGTCCACACCAAAACCACAGCTCTGACCTCAAAGGGAACAAAAATAGTTTATTCTGGAACACAGACTTAGATATACCCTGAATACTACATTCTAACATGGTAACAGCTTCATGAGGTTTCTATAGTAACAAGAAAAATCATAAATCAAGATACTTTTTAAATAAAATGATGGAAACGGGGCTGGAGAGATGGCTCAGTGGTTAAGAAAAGATAGTACTCTTGCAGAGGACCAGATTTCATTTGCCAGCACCCATTCTAGGTGGATCATCCACTTTGATAGGGTCACTACTGCATGTAACTCTAGCTCCAGAGGCACCTGATGCCCTCTTCTGGCCTCTATGAGTAATAAACGTGTGTGTGTCTGTGTGTGTGTGTGTGTGTGTGTGTGTGTGTGTGTGTGTGTGTCTTTAAATACATCTACATTGGTGGAGACATTAAACAGTGGGTCACAGCAAAGCAGGGAAATCTTTGTTGGGGGCCTCAGAAGCTATCTGATGCCACTCTTAGCTTTGGGGCTCTGTGCTGGTCTGTTTGTACATTCCAAGAGAATTTACCTGGCAGTCACAAAGATGTTAAGTCAAATACAGAGGTGGGCAATAAATGGGTATTTAGAAGGCTAAAGATATTTTGGCTCTGGACTTGTTACTTTCCAAGTCTCTGTAATCATTGAGCTTCTAATCAATCAGACTGCCTTGGGGAACATGGAATGCAGGTGCAGCTTCTCTGGAAACTTGTGTGGGAAGCAAATGATGTCCTGTGTGAACGTGTATTGTTGACATGAGCACAGCCATGTCAAGGATTCCAGTGCCTCAGACCCATGGAAAGGACAGCAAAACCTTCCCCAGGTGAGGCTGAGGGGTGGCAAAGTTTCCCCTGGTTCAAGGACCAGTGTTTGTGACCAGTGACCAGAAAGGCTTCCTCCGCCCAGATGACTGCAAGCTGAGACTGCTCCCCTACAGAGACTCCTACTGCGATCAGCTAACTTGTCTGCTTCTTCAGCTGCATACAATAAGTCTGTCTCATTGCCATCCATGCTCTATAGAATACATGAATGGAGCTCCCAGGCTGCTGCTGGTGATGGTGCAACTCCACCTTTTCTGCACATGTTTCCTTATCACCCAGTCAGACTCCCAGGACCCAGCATCGTGGTTCGCAGCAGATTCCAGGTAACAGAGTCCACATTTCAGAAACTGTGGAGGCAGGAAACCTGGACCACAGATCAACGGAGTAGCCTTCTCACCTGTTCTCTGCCCAGCATCCTAACACATGGCTCAAGCTGTCTGGAGTGCCCACTCAGGTGCCTTCTTAGACAGAGATGAGACTCTGTCCAGATCCACAGGAACTGAGTGAGCCAGTGGCAACTGGCTGATGAGATTGCATTGCTTAGACAGTTTCTTCCAACTTCCCTTAAATAAACAAGATTAGAATCCTGGAGCCCTCTGTCTCAGGAGACTCACAGTGCTTGGCTTCTGCCTTGTGGGATAGACAATTGTACAGATCATTAAGTTAAGCCACGAGGCCATCTCCATGGTAGCTGGTATGGTATAACAAGTGGGTCCAACTAACTGTGCCTCCAAGTAACTGCTTGATCCTGGATAAACCTAAGCTTTTGTTTCAATCTGAGCTCAGATTCTAGTTCTCTCCCCTAAATTTCTCTAAACTGTGGTTCCCATCTCTATAAAGAGGAGACATGATAGTTAATCTTCATTATCAACTCGATTGCGTTTGAAATCACCATAGAAACACACTCCCGGATGAGACTATGACAGTGTGTTGAGAAAGGTCCAGCTTGGAGGGAAGACCCATGCTGAATGGGAAGGCATGATGCCACAGGCTGGGGTCTCAGAGGGATAAAATGGGCAATCAAGCTGAGCACCTGCCTCCATCTTGCTCTCCTTCCTCAATGTTGATACAACATGACCTCTGCCCCAGGTCACTGATTGCATGCCTCTGCTGCCATGATAGAGGTACTCTCAAGCTGTGAGCCCAAATGAACACTTCCTTTCTTAAACTGCTGTTACTGGGGTATTCTGCTACAGTAAGGAGGGAACCAGTGCAGGGATAAGGAAAATGGAGTAACAGAGTCCATGTTAGAGGCGTAGCCATTGGGTTGGCTGCAGAGCCAGACGGAATACTCCTGCTCCATGCTGACCCTGAGGAATCCCAACCTATGGTGCTCTGCCAACAGAGGAGACAATTTGTACAAAGCACATAGAAGACTCAGAAACAGGTCAGAAGAAAAGATTTACAGTTCAATCAGCCAGCCCTGGACAGCAGAGCCAAGTGGAACCTTGTAATTTTGTAATGAGTCAGTGAGGAAATAAATAAGCTATCATATGTTATCCTAGTCATAACAGTTCTGATGAGTAGAAAGAATATCCTCAAAATAGAGCTGGTAATAGTTAAAATTTCACACTGACCAATCTGAGATACATATATAAGTCTGACAAGAATGAGAGCAATGCAGAGAGATCAAACTGTCTTGATAAAATTTCAATCTGCAAATATTTGTCCAGGAAAATTGGATTTGACAGAAACAATGGTCACAGAAGAAAGCTAACAATGGCAGAAGTTATAATGGATACAATTTGACTGACATATTAAATCCTCTCTGTGCAATTTACAGCACGTGGAATTAACTTTTTTGGAATTGTTTCAGTAAAATAAAAAAAAAAGCACTAGAAATAAATTTACTAGACAGGATAAGAAACTGATCAAGGAGCTTTATGGGATTAATGAGATTCTCTTCTTCCAACCTTGTCTTCACAGGCACCAAGTTGGAGCTGCAAAGGTCCAAGCATCTTGGTGCATGATGCCCTGTGCCCACTAGGGGTCAGTATCCTCGACCTGGTGGACCTCAGGCACACACAGACGAGACCTGTTTGATTCTGCTCTTAATGCCTACCATTCAAGATGAACACTTCTGGACACCACCTGTGTTTCTAGCACTGCCACCCTCCACCCATGGGTACCACACATTTTTCCATCTTTTCCTCACCCTCAATTAAAATGGAAGACTTGAAGCCCCTGGTCCTTCACATAGCACCATCCTTGTCCGGCAGGGTTTCACACAACCCACTCCTCCTGACCTCCTACCTCCTCTTCAAGGCTTTCTAGGCTTCACATCCCTTCCATCCAAGCTTTGCCCTCCTGGAAGCCCTTCCTGCTGAGGACCATCCCTTTGCCTTCTGATGGGATAAGAAAATGAAGGCCAGTTGGGAGAAGAAGCCTTGAACGCTGACGCAGAGCTAGCTCTAGGCGTTATCTACCACATACCTTAGACTCAGCAGGTCTGCAGCCAAACTCACAGGATCTTAACCACTCTGCTTTAGAAGCTTCCCTGGCTGTCATTATTCTGGTTGAGGTACTAGTCATCTCCTGTCCAGTTGAATATGCCAGCCTCCCTCTTGATTGACTTGCCACCACCACCACCCCCAGCTCACCAGTCACAGTTACTATCTGCCTGGATCTTTAAAAATAGATAGTATTATTGTCCTCCATATAGGCGCAGAGGGAGAGAGAGGCTGAGAAGAAGTAGGAAGAGCATCCTAGTGTCTTGGATAAATTTCAACGTCCTTATCACGCATAGCTACTCAGTTGGATCTGGAAGCCAGCAAGCCCTTAAGTCTTAGCCCCAGTAGTCCTCCTTGCCTTGTCCAGTCCCCAGACAAGATCTGGTATATTCAGTCTAACCTCCAGATGTGGATACAATGTACAAAGTATCAATACTGTAGAATATATAAGCTAGTCAGACGAGGAGTTACATGCTTGTTTTGATTATGGTGTTGGGAGTTGAACTTTGTACGTAATAGACAAGTGTTCTGCACTAATCTACATCCCCAGGCTTCTTTTAGCTATTTAAGACCAGATTTTATTAAGTTGCCCAGACTGGCTTTGAATTCACTCTATAGCCTGGGTTAGCCTTGAACTTAGGATGCTTCTGCTTCAGTCTTCCCAGTCAGATAGAATCACAAACCTTTCTCTCTAGACCAGGCTGCTAATAAGATATTTTTTTAACGATTTTGCTTGTTTGTTTGTTTGTTTGTTTTTGAGATTGAATCTCTCTACATAGCCCTGGCTATTCTGGAACTTGCTATGTAGACCTGGCTGGTCTCAGGTTCACAGAGATCTGCCTGTCTCTGCCTTCTAAATGCTAGGAGTAAAGAAATGCACTGCTACACCTGGCTAAAATTCTTTTTCTAATTGTGTGTGTGCATGTGTGTGTGTGTGCGTGTGTGTGTGTGTGTGTGTGTGTGTGTGTGTGTGTGTGTGCAGGTGACAGTGGTAGCCAAAAGAGGGCGTCAGATCCTCTAAAGCTGGAGTTACAGGTAGCTGTGAGCCACCTGACATGGGTGCTGGGAACCAAACTTCAGTCCCCTCCAAGAGCAGTGCACTTCTTACCTGCCAGGCCACCTCTCCAGCCCCTTGATAAGGTTTTAAGCTCATACCACTATGTGGCCAGTCATCCCACAGGACAGGAAAGCTGCCTCTGGCGGTCCTGAGAGACAGAACTTACATAAGAGGAAATGAGACACAGAGCAGGTGAGCGCCCCCTTGTGACATGACAGAAAAATGCAACACCCCCTCCCCTGTCAACCACCAAATTGTTCAGTAGCTCATCTTTAAGATCCAGTCACTTCTACTTCGCCAACAAACACATTTCTGTTATGTTTTTATCAGATTACCACACATTTTGTGGTTTAGACAACAGAGATCTATTATCTCAACAGTCTCAGAGACCAGATACACAGCGAGTCTTCTGAGGCAGTGGGGAATGTGTCAACTGAGGAAGACTGTCTCTTTGCTTCTTCCAGCTTCTAAAGTCGGCTTACATTCCGTAGCCCCTGGCCCCATCCTCTAGCTTCAACGCCAACAATGAATCCACCTATCTGTCCACCACTGGGCCCTATTCCTCCATCACTACAGATGCTTCTTCCCTCTGAGAAGGGTCCTTGTGACTCTCTCAGCCTCTCCAGGCATTTTGTGATAGCCGTCCTCCCTATCTCAAGGCCATGAACTCAATCTCATCTGCAAAGTCCCCTTGTCATGTAAGGTAGCATGATCAGTGTTGGCATCAGGACCTCCAAAACCAGTGACATCACACCTAGGTGATAGCACAATCTGCTCACCTGTTGCTAAGGCAACAGCCACCATATTCCTAGAATCCACTTGGCCCACTTCCCACCTTTACCTGTGACTACATCACTATTCATATATAAAAGGAGGACCCCTCTGATCTCTCTCTCTTCCCCCTTCTCTTTTCGATGCCACTTCGCCCCCCTCTCTCAAATAACCCCACGTGGAACTGTTTGGCCTGGTGTGGTCTTTCTGGAGCCGTGCCACCATCACAGCATTGGTGGGGGATTGGAGCAGGGACATCTTCAAGGGTTTCTCTGTTCTTCAGCCCTCCAATGTCCTGAGACAGAATCTTACAAATGCCAAGTTTATGCTCTCTGGAGCCATGTTTATCCTCCTGCCCCCTTCCCATGGGGTTGAGGGAAGGACACTGTCTTGTCCAGTAGTGGCTTAGTCTAGGACTCGCTCCTCTCAACAGAATCTCAGTGGAAGATACACAAGTCTTAAATATCCTTAGCTGGTTCAGAATCCATTGAGAAGCATCCACTCTGCTGCCTGCAGCCCCTGAGAGGCAGCCCTGGGGAAACACATACAGGACACAGGGGAATCCAATGTAGTTCCAGGTGACCCCTAACAGCCCAGCCAAGAGAGACAGCTGGACTCACTGAGCTTGATGGATTACTTTATTTGACTCTGCATGGGAAGATATCATCATTTCAATATGCTCTGCATAAGTATGTATTATGATACATTTCCATTTCTCCTGTATTAAGTCTTCAAAATCCAGTGTGTATCTTATACTCATACAGCCTGTCTCAGTAAGGACTAGCAGGTCTAACCCCGCTGCAATTTTCTTTTGTGCTCCCTGTACTTAGCTACACTCTGAGAAAACAGAAAAGGTCTTACCTTACATTACAAGGATTTGCCGAGTTGATGAAGCCCAGTGGTGCCACCTTTGGGGAGCACTCAGCCTGGTGGAGAGGATGGTGTATTAGTGACTTTTCTGTTACTGTGATAAAATCCCGTGACCTAGAGCAACTGGAGAATACCACAGGGGAGGGGCTTATGGTTTCAGAGGGAGAGTCCATAATGAAAGGGAGGAGCATTGTTGGCTTTTCAGGCCAATTCAAGTGAAGGCCTTCCCTGCCCCAGGCTCCCTTGTAAACTTTGCAAACTTTGTAAATCCTCAAGGCACACAGTGGCCAGGCCCCAATCTGAGGAGCCATTTTCTGTGGCTATAAAGGCCATTCCTAGCCATTAGGTGGGAGAGTGGCCAGGCCTTGCCCTACAAGAAAAAAAAATGCCAGCAATCTCTGAGCTTGCCTAAAGATCAGGCCACATAATCCCTCCAATCCTTTCCCTCCAATCTCTCCCACTCCCTTCCAACCCTGGAAAGCTCCCACCACCCAAGAAACCTGATATAAACCCTGTGTTCTGTCCATTTCTCTGCTGAGCAGAAGCCGCCACCCTCCTGGGGTTTTTTCCTCCCAATAAATCTCTTGTGTGAGGTTTGCTGTGCCATATGACTTTGTGGTATTCCTTGGCTCCCGACTGCCTGGATACCTTTCTGCACAAGCTTCCAGGCATGGTAGCAGGCAACCAATGCAGAAAGCAAAGAGATCACATCATAAACCATTCATCCAGGAAGTGGACCGTGGACTAGAAGTGTGGTGAAACTATATACCCTCAAAGCTCAGGTCCAGTAATGTCCTTCCTCCAGCAAGGCTCTACCTCTTAGAAGTTCTATCACTGTTCCTGCAAATAACAACTCAAACCGGGGGTCAGGGGGAAGAGATGCAGGGGTGGGGGGGCGACTCTCAAATACATGAGCCTATGGGAGACACTTCTCATGCAAACAGACATGGGTAGGAATGGCCAGAGATGACTTTCAGCAGCTGCATGGAAAGACTGGGAAAGACAAGCTGGGAAATGCCAACAAGGTTGGCTGCCTGGGCTAGGGAAGCTAGCTGACTCTGGGCTGCATCAATGACACAACTTTCACACAAATCTGAAGGTTGAAGTCAAGCTGTGGAAAGGTCACATGTATACAGTAAAAAATGAAGCCAAGGGCATATACAGCCTGCAAGGGTTCCAAATCTAAGGGCCAAATTACCTGAAGGACCTGTTGCTATGACACAAGGCCAGCTTGGAGTCCCGTGAGACATTGTGTTTATTGTGTGAACACTCTCTAACATACAGTTTGGTTCCTCTGTGTCTTTGGTTGCTCTGAGTAAGTTTTAGTCCATGTTGTATTTGGTTTTATATCCATTGAATAAGAATAAAAACAATATCAGTAAATATGTGTAACATACCTACCATAGACAAAGCCTGGACTGTATCCTGCATATAACTGCACAGATTATCTGATTTCATCCTGAAAAAACATTCACTGTGAATGCAGTTACTGTCTTCATTCTTAGCAACTCATGGTTCTGGGGGTCAAATGCAGGTCTTGTGCTCAGTACTGACTGAGTCATCTCTCCAGCCCCAAGACCATCTATAGATAAAGATAAATATAATACATATTATATAATACCTACTATACACTATATATATAGTATATAATACATATTATATATGTGTGTATTTAAGGAAGATGAAATGCCTAAGAGTTTAAACAAATGAGAGAGTTTTTACACACATTCATTGGAGTGTGTAAAAAGATTCAAATCCCTGGTCAAGAGGCACTTCCTAACAGGAACCTACTGTGGCGGCTCCTTGGGAGGTCTGGCCAGCAACTGACCAATGCAGATGTGGATGCCTGGAGCCAACCATCAGACTGAGCTCAGGGAACCTGGTGGGGGAGCTGGCAGAAGGACTGGAGGAGCTGAGAGGTGTTGCAACCTCACTGGAAGAACAGCATAGGCTGGCCTGACCAGCCAGTTCTCCCAGAGAACCGAGGAGTTCCAACCGAGGAGTGTACCTGGAGGGATCCATGGCTTCAGATACATATGTAGCAGAGGCTGGCCTTGCCTATCAACAATGGGAGGGGAGGCCCTTGGTCCCAAGGAGGTTTGATGCCCCAGAGTAGGGGGATGCTGGAGTGGTAGGGCGGGAGAGTGTGGGTTGGTGAGGGAGTACCCTCATACAGGCAAAGGGGAGAGGGGAGGGCAGATATGGGATGGGGGGTTTGGTGGAGGAGTAACTGAGAAGTGGAATATCATTTGAGATGTAAACAAATTGAATGATTAATAAAAAAGAAAGGGGAAGAAACAAATATCTCACAAAAAAATTCAAATCCATATTCCTGAACAATAAGAAACAATAGTCCCCCCCCCAATAAAAGCAAAGATGCCACTTCAGCCCTAAATGATAATAAATTCAATGCAGATTCATTAAAAAACCAAGGGATATTCACAACATGTGTCTATACACAACTGACATTCTTAGCAAATACAAAGCCCTTAAGTCATTAAGAAAAGACAGACATGTGTGGCGTCATCATCTGTGACTGTATAACAGCTCAGAAGTTCAGAAGCTTGAAACACTCAGCACATTACTTCACACAGTTCTGACTCCCCAAACTTTGGGAAGAGATTAACTGGGGATCTAGCTCAGGTCACCTAGAGAGGGACCAGGGAGGAGAGAAAGAGAGTTTGTTAGTAACCTTGAAGCTTGACAGTAGGGTCTGTCTTAGTCAGGGTTTCTATTCCTGCACAAACATCATGACCAAGGAAGCAAGTTGGGGAGGAAAGGGTTTATTTGGCTTACACTTCCAATTGCTGTTCATCACGAAAGGAAGTTAGGATTAGAACTCAAGCAGGTCAGGAAGCAGGAGCTGATGCAGAGGCCATGGAGGGATGTTACTTACTGGCTTGTTTGCTTGCTTTCTTACAGAACCTAAGACTACCAGCCCACAGATGGTACCACCCACAAGGGGCTCTCCGCCCTTGATCACTAATTGAGAAAGTGCTTTACAGCTGGATCTCATGGAGGCATTTTCTCAACTGAAACTCCTTTCTCTGTGGTAACTCCAGCTTGTGTCAAGTTGACACAAAACCAGCCAGTACAGGGTCTAATAACACGATATATGCAAATACCACACCATGAACACAGATGACGTTTTCTTTAACTTTATGATATAATCTGCTCCCATTGTTCTCAAGGTACCCCAGTGTGCTGAACAACCCCCAGTGTTTCAACAGGATGTATTAAACTTGGGGATGAGGAGGACACAGTGCAGCTTCATCGTACTGGACACCATGTAAGCGACTGAGCTAGCCATTTCTTTAGTAGATGATGCTGCATTCTTTCACAGATAAAATGTTTGCTTCTCATCATGCCTCTCTTGCTTTAAAGGATGTGGGGCAGTGATCTGGCAGGCAGTCTGGCACACTGGTTGAGCACAGGCAAACTCTGGAAGACCCGGCAAAGTAATTCACAAGGGACCGGAAATGTTATGCCAAAGCTCCCAAGAGGCTTTTTGACTCCAGCCACGGTCACATATCACACCCTGGTAGAGACATGGCCACGCCCCAAGTAGAGGCGTGGCCATGCAGCCCCAAGCCATCCCCATGTTAGTGAGACACCTAGAGGCTTAGCCATGCCCCTTCCCAGTTACTATATCTGCCCAGTCTCTCTGGGAGAGGCGGGAGGTACAGTTCCATCCATGCCACTTTCCACATGATCAAAATAAATGTCTAGAATTATGGACTGTCTCTTCATCTGGACCTGCCATGGGAAGCGAGGGATCTGGCCCTCGATTAATGAGCCACGGCTAATCTCTCAATGAGGGAACCCCAGTGCTCCTAGACAGTACCCATTTACCCAAGCCTAAGCAGCTAGCCTGGAGCCCAAAGCAGCCAAGACAGGTCCTGGCGGGAACCCCAGCTGAGCTCTGGCTAACCGGTCTGCGGCACCCTGCAGCGACTGCGGTGCCCCGGGCTAGAGAACCCATGGAGAAGGCTGCCACGAGTTCCCTGGGAATGGCCCCCTCCCCCACCCACAGGCAGGGCCCACAGAGGCTTCGCACAGCCCATCAACCTGCCCGTAGAACTATGGGGGAAGATGTGCGGCCACTTTCCATGTGTCTTCTGTCCCACCCAGAGCTGCAGCACCCTGGGACAGACACTTGGAGCTTCGTTCTACCACACCAGGGTGTTCCCAACAAAAGGATGGTGGAAGGGGCTGGAGAAGGAGCTCAGTGGTTAAAACAATTTCTGCTCTTGCAGAGTACATGGGTTCCCAACACCCACATAGGTGACTCACATCTGCCTGTAACACCAGCTCCAGGGGATCAGATGTCCCCCTGGTCTCCACAGACATACACACTCAGACACATATATACATGCCTTTTTAAAAGGACAACAGAAAACACAATACCAGGTGTCTAGCTACAGAAAGTGCCAGGTGGGCTAAGCTACAGCTGCCCTGAATCTTACAGAAAGTTGGAGCAGACAAAAAGAGCAGGTTACCAAGAGACTGCACGGGGCTGGCAGGGACAGGCTGCAAAGAACAGCAGCCTTGTTAGAGATGAGTCTATAGAAGGAAGCAAGTGCTCCAGATAAGACCACAGACACCGAGATGACTTGGAATGGAAGCTACAAAATCACCACTGTAAAGGAGTTCTAAATCATTCCTGCAGAAGCCTGGGCATCTAGACATTGTGGTACCAAGGACTGAAGGGCAGTGGATGAATTCAAGTGTTGGAGTAGAATAGGAAAAACAGTTTCTTAAGTACCCAAAAGAGGGGAACAGGCTGGACAATCACTCAAGTAGCACCTAGAGGAGAGGTTCTCATCCTATGGGTTGGGAGACCCCCTATGGAGGTTGCTTATCAGATATCCTGCACATCAGATTTTACATTACAATTCATAACACATAGCAAATTAGAGCTATGATGTAGCAATGAGAATTTTATGGTTGGGGGTCACTACAACGAGAGGAACCGTAGTAAAGGGCTGCAGCTTTGGGAAGGTTGAGAACAGGTGCTACACACCTAATATTGGTAAGTGGCCATGTGCCGCTTGAGCTCACAGAGAAGCTGGTTCTGGAAGTACAGTGGTCCCCATACCTCAGACCCAGGCATGTTTATGGCAAGGGTCTTCCAAGGCCCCTTATCTGAGTGGCCTAGCACCCCCATTCTGGAACAGGGAGGAGAGAAACCAGCAAAACAGGCCCAAGGGTAAAAGTATCATGTCCTTGAGAACGGAGAGGTCACCCATCTCTAACAGAGGTCACTACTGTTTGTCCTAAGAGAGAGAAGGGTCTTCAGTGGGAGAGAGAAGCGGGAAGTTCAGCATAGGAGGTTAGCTGTGGAGAGAAGGCTCAGCTGGGAACTCGAGCAAAGTGCCTCAACTTCCCCAGTCAGCTTCTGCTGGACATCTACAAGCCTCTGATTCAATGTTGTCACTTTTCTGCTGTCACCTCTTCTTTTACTTGAAAGCCTCATCCAAGAGGACATTCTGCCTGGGACTCTCCTTACTGGAGACTCCAAAAGACTTCCTAAAAGAGCTTCTCAGTCAGATTCTGCTAAGCATTCTGAATATCTCCTTTGATGATGTTTTGCTTTCTATCAACCTACACATTACTCGCTATTTACTCTTATACTTGGGCTTGCTGTCTATTTAATAAACTCACTCATTCAAAAGTGCAAACATGGCTATTGTAGGTCATTTTCTGGACCATACAGAAGAGCGGGGCATGGGCCACAGGGGTCTTTCCTTGTGAGAAGTATTTGCTCAATTGAGGTGAGTTTCATTGTATGCCCTTTCCTTCAAAGGAGGGTAGTCCAGGTTGGCAAACATATAGTTCTGGGAGGTTTTGTGTGAGCTACTGTAGTGTGTGGTTTCTAGTTTAGCAATCTCTACTATGCAAATCAGGGTCATGAGAATAAGGACCATGCAAATCAGGGTCACTAAGAAGGATGTAGGAAAGCCCAGACCTGGTCAAAGGGTCATCACAGGGTACAACAGCTAGCAGTTTGGGATTCCCAGCTCATGCTTATGGGAATTCCCCTATGAGGACTCGTTCCTGCCACAATGATCCCCACCCCCACCCTCCAGTCTCAACAGAACTGTTTGAAATGGGTAGAATCTCTATTTTTCAGGAACCTCTCATGGGCCAGTGAGATCTTTGTGGCCTTTCTGCTTGTCTCTATACCATCACACAGAGACATGATATCCTGAAGCTATGGCCCCATTTCTAGTGATAACACTGTTCCCAGGGCTCAGCACCTCCTTTCAGGTTCCCAGACAGTGGGGTCTCTAAGGGTGATAGAGGAAATTCTATTCCTTTTGCATAAATTCCATTCTATGGGAAGGGTTTGGGCTTTCCAAAAGCAAAAGCCAGTAACTCAGGCAAGGGCTTACTTTAGTCTGGCCATGCCATCTCATTGAGGCAACAAAGCCCTGAGCCTGCTGACTGCTATAGGGAAGAAGACAGAGGAGGAAATCCTAGAGAGAGTAAAAGAGAAAGCAAGAAAAATGGGCATCTCGATATATGACTTGGCCCAAGGGCAATATTTGTTCAGCCATGATGGTTTGATGTGTTAGCAAGCCAGAGGTAGGTGGTATTTCACCCAGTGACCTTCAGACTCAAGTCACAGCATAAAACAGAACAGCGTGGCGGGCTCCAGGCAGGGGGATGTGGAGAAGTGACCTTCAGGCTCAGCATGGAGGAAGCTGGTCCCATACCATCCCATTAGCACTAAGCCACAATTGATCACCAGAGCAAATCAATGCAAGCGAGGTCCCTTCCAAAGCTCCCTACAAACCGTCTGCATCGTGAAATATGAGCTTGTGAAGTTTCTCATTTTGTACAATCCTGACATTTCTTGCCATGTGATTAAAATATAATAAGATCAAATAGAAAATACTATTTGCTCAATCACCTGCAAACCCAACACAGTCAGTACTGCAATTCCATCCAGGAAGAATACTCCTAGACTCCATAAAGAAGCCCACATTTAAATTTCATGTTCTCCGCTGTTACTGTGAAAAATTACATGTTTTAAATATAGGACAAATACAGGCCAGGCCAATTCTTGTTATAATAAATTTTATTTCAACATTCTCAGTAAATAAAATCTCCAAGCCCTGGCCAATGAACGGCTGCTTCAAGGCTCATTCAATAATACATAATTCCATTCCAAATAATGATTTGTTCATTTCCTTTGAAGTCTAATTCAAGTCCCTTTCCCCTGAGAAAGCCCAGGTTTCCAACTATTGTTCTCTCCTTCCATGCTTCTTAGAACACAGAACGCCTTCGAGTGTGAGCCCCTTCTTTTCCTGCCATGAGTAGGCAGCTCTTCAAGGTCAGAGAACTGTAACGTTTGCCACTGACCTGTGTTCCTGGATACCTAGCCAGTGTTCCACAGGAAGCAGGTACTCCACAGCTATTTCCTGATCGAAAGAGCCTGTAATGATGGCGTTTAACCCATGGCGGGTTTTCCACCCATCCATCTCCCACACTGCTAGAATCCCCATCACACCAGTCATTTCTAGTGAAGACATGATGTTATCCTCAGAGACCTACACACACACAGTCATTTTACACACTGTCAGCTTCATCTATTAATTTTCCTACTGTCAGAGACAGTTAAGGGAGCCTTTGTGGAAATGTCTAAGGATTTGTAAAACAGAAGCATATTTGTTTGGCTTCCCCTGGTGCATGGGGCTTAGGAACTGTGCAATCATAAGTATCAGAGTGAGCTCTGTGGCTTTCCCATAATTGACTTGGGGAGGCAAGAATACAATTCAGAAACAGAGTGCTTTCTTGGGGCCCTAGTACTTTCTAGTCTATCGATTGTTTGAAAACAAAAAGCAAACCTAAATCCTCAAGTCAAATGCTTCCAGATTGAGACTACCTTTAACCCTTAACTACTGGTAAGATTAGCCTATAGTCCAAAGTGTCTGACAATGCAAAGGATACACACACCCCAACCCCTGTGCTTTTAAAGAACTGTCGGAACTAAACTAAGCAGGTGCCTGGTCAGGATATCAGCCTCTGGGCAAGCAGACTGGCTCTCTAAGCAAAGGAAGAGTCCTTGGATCCAGGAAACAGGATCTGGTGGGCCCTCCTAGCAAGAGCCATGAGCAACAGTTCCTGGAACTTGGTAGAGAAGGGTTCCTACACAGATTGCCTGTCTTCCCCCCCCCCCCCGCACCTCCCCCTCAGGCTCATGTCTTCTAACACTTTGGTCCCCAGATGGTGGTACTATTTGGGACGATTGTGAACATTTACAAGGCTGAATCTAATAGAGGAAGAAGTAGGTCACTGCGGGGATCTAACTGGCCCCAGCCATGCCTTCCATCTCCATAATGGACTGCCATGCCCTCTTAAACCATAAACCAAAGAAAACCTTTAATTGTCATAAGTTGCTTCTTGTCAAATGTTTTGTCATAGCCAAGTGACTAATATGGCATCTGTGACCAAGGACTAGGTAGCCCCTTGGCAGCTTTGGTCCCAGGTTCTAGACCATCAGGTTGAATAGAGACTTCTAGAACTAAGATGATCCTCAGAAACTAACTTGCCCTGGCCTTGTGGGTCAGAAAGTACTCAATTCAAGAGTTCAGAAAGTCTGCTCGAATTGGCCTGACTTCAGGAGACTACAGTCCCATCTGTTCAGAACACCTGGCTCCCTTCCCTGTGGTTTCCTCTGCGGTGCCACTCTCTACATGCTGTTTCCACAGCAGCTTCCTTCATGATCAGAAAATGGCCGACAACTGCCACCAGGATTCCACAATTCCTTTTTCCCTCCCAACAGAGAGAGAATGCTATCTCTCAGAGCACTGAACTAAATTCCTGGGCTTTGTTCTCATCAGATCACCTCTCCATCTCTCTAGTAAGTGGACAGTAGGTAGGATTCTGTAACTATTTGGTCCAGTCAAGGCCACCATAGCATGAGGTTAGTAGAACTAGGGGAGTGTGGGCTGAGATCTGTCATTACAATGCCCATTTCTTCTGCTCCTAAGTACAAACACTCTAAACTACCAAGACTATAATGGGCTTTCTTAAACTGTCCATAGTGGCAGAGTCTTTTTAATACTTTAAAGCTTAGGGTTTTTGCTGGGTAGTCTCCCTAACTACTCTATCTGGACTAATCCTGGCCTACCTCCTGCTACATGGCCAGAGCTACTCCTCTGCTCAACTCTGGTCTAACTGTCTACCTCAGAGTCTGTTGGCAAATCCCTCGCCTCTCAATTCTTCTCCCAGAGTCCCTCTCTCTGCCTGGAAAATCTGCCTTCCACTTCCTGCCCAGCTATTAGCCATCAACTCTTTATTTAAACCAATCAGATACAATTCTAGATTGCCTTAGGCAGGTGAGGAAGGAAGAAATATTTACAAAATATGAGACCAGTGGCGGGCATGGAAATAACAATACCCGATCCTGCCAGCCAGTAGCACCCACAGGTGTAGCTCTGGGAGAGGCCAAAAGATTCCCATTAGCAATCTAGCCCACGAGGGCCACACCAGTTCAGTTCTGCTTGCCTTCCATTGCCTTGAAATCAAATGGCTCTAAGGAAATGGTTCTTACTGTCAAAAGCCAAATGGAGCCCTTCTTCCTTCTTCCTCCTCCTTTCTCTCCTCCTCACGTGCTTGCCTGAATCACAGGTCAGGATCCACCACCGTGCCCCTGCCCCCATGCCTCTCCGGGTCCCTACCAACCCAAACTGCCCTTGCTTCTCCAGGAGTACTGACTTTCTTACGGCCTCTGCTGGACCAGCTATCCATAGTGTGTGTCCACACAGACCGGTCCAAACAAGAGGCCTGTCCAGGACATTCCTCTAGCTCCCTGCCTTTGGCATTTTATAGACTACAAAAACCCAGTCACAACTCCTCAGCACCTCTGCTAAGATCTCTAGAAGATAAAAAAAAGCAGGTACTCCTCAGCTTCCATAAAGGAAAGAGGCTAGAATCCACAGTGGCGGGCAGGTGATCCGTGTACTTCAAGAGCCGGACCCTGACCCCAAGCCCTTTGACCCTTTCCTACTTCCATACAGTGCCTCATTCAGAACCACGGCCATCTCTGACAGTATGTCTGGGGCAGAAGCACCAGGCTTCGATGTACCTGTGCTTGGCTCTAGGGGCCCAGGACCTCACCTCTGAGCAAGCCTGAGGCAGCTGCTTCCTGCAGCTTACTCACTCTGAAGTGCTTTGTGCTAAGGTCTCTGTCAGCCAACAGCCGGCTGGCCAGAGCACAATCTTTCCCCGGGCTCTAGGGTACTGCTCAGAAAGACAGCCTTGGAAAATCCAATTTGCCTCTCCCTTGCTTCAGTTATTGCTTTGAGATTTCTTTCGCAGTGATCTGGGTCTTTGATGCACAGTTTCCATCTTTGGTGAATACAGATATTTCTTAGGAAACCTAAGTAGCCCTTACTTTAGGAAGGTGCTGGACATAGTAGCCCTTACTTTAGGAAGGTGCTGGACAGAGTATTCCCTTCCTTCAAGAAGGTGCTGGACAAACTATTCTCTTCCTTCAGGAAGGTGCTGGCAGAGTAGCCCCTCCATTTGGGAAGGTGCTGAACAGAGAGGACCCTGGGAGCAGAGCCACCTAGGTTCCCATCATGCTAAGGCCACTAAGCTGAGGGCATTATGCTCATTCACTTCCCGAATCAATTCAACACACAAGCACACAACGAGTGCTTGCATCTCTGTGGTCCAGTTCTCAGAGTCTCCTACAGGACAACTAAACAACCAACCACATCTTCTTTGCAAACAGTAGGAGGAGATGAAGGGGCTCTCTCCCCAAAAGAAGGTACATAGGTGCAGGCCCAAACAAAAACAACTGTCTTCCTGGGTGTTAGTGAGTCCCTGGTCTCTGAAGCTCACAAAGTGAAACCCCAGGGACTAGGTCACCAGTCTTGAGACCTCTGAGCAAAGGGAACGGTGATGCAGAGTCCCCTTCAGTTGCTGGAGCACCTTGAGAGTCCTGTTCAAATCCTGACATGATCTTTCAAATTCCTGGGATGGATCCTAATCACAATGGACCCTTGACTTTCTTGCATTCCAAAGGTAAACTCTTCCTCGGTAGTATCTCAATATAAAAATGGAAAGGAAATCTGCATTCTAGCCTGGGAACTAAATGACCCTGGGGAGCTGAGGGTAGAAGATGGCATCAGACTTGCAAATGAGCTTTCCTTCACGTGGACTAGGGCTAACAATTTTCTCCAGGTGTGCACAGGAGTGCGCATGCGCACTTTCCTGAAAAGTTCTTCCTGAATCAAAACCCTGCAAAGGAAACCACTTAACATGCACCAAGGGAGCTGGCTGCTTTGTGGAAGCTGCCAGTGAATTCTCTTGCAAGGCAGGGGACACTTTGGGATGTGCAAATTATTTCTCCTTTGTCAAAGCAGATTTCTGTAGAATGGGAGAAGACAAGCCAGTGGGGAGGGGGTGAGCTTATGAGACTTCTCACTGCTGTGTGTCTCCATGCAAGAAGAGTGTTGCATTGATATTATTCTTATTAACTGGGGTTTGTGTTTTTGTTTTTTAAGGTCTATTTTATTGTTTTTAATTCTGTATGTGTAGAGAGCTGGGGGGGGGGGCGGTGCATGTGGATTCAGGTGTCTATGGAAGCCAGAGGTGTTGGACACCACACACACACACACACACACACTGGGGCTTGAGTTAAAGGCATCTGTGATCTGGCTCATGTGGTGTGGATGCCAGCAATAAAACTCTGGGCCTGTACAAGCGTAGTGCATGCTCCTAACCACTGAGGCCAGATGTAGCCCAGGACTGACCTCAAACTTGGGATCCCCCTGCTTCCACACTTACAGAATATGCCGCTGATGTGTACCACCACAAGCAACTGTTCCCATTTTTAGATAGGGTGGCGAACTGTGCAGTTCTAGATAGCCTGGAACTCTCTACATAGACCAGGTTGGACTCAAACTTACAATAATCCTGCCTCTGCTTCTGCCCCAGTCCCCGCCCCTGCCCCCGCCCCAACTTCTGGGAGACTGGGACTACAGGCATGTACTCCTACACCTGGCTGACAGTATTATTTTTAATTATCTATTACAAAGACCAAATATGACTGAATCCTTAGCCATGAAGGTGACAGACGCTGACAATCTGATTTTTCATGAAGGCAGCTACCTTGGCAGAGAGAGCAGGACAGGACTCTGACACTCAGAAGCCTTTGGGTTGCTGCAAGTAGAGTGGTCCACAGACTTAGGTGGATGTCAGAGCCTGGTTCATGTCTCAGCCTGGGAGCCAGCCCAGAGACGAGGAGTCCCATCTGTCTGGACCTCCTTCGAAGTTTCTAAATGTGTGGACTCCCAGATGGAAGCTTCCTCAGACTCCGTGTGCCTCTGCAGGGGGCTCTATGCACAGAAGCTTGCTTCTCCCCCCTCAACTCCCCATCTTGAGCTCACTGAAAAACAAGAATCATGGCACCAGAGAACCAAGGGTCCAGCCACTCTTCCCAGCATGCAACTGTAGCCCAGGGTGGGAAAGAAAGAGAGAGACCAGAGGCCTCTCTGGATGGATGGAGTCAAAATTTCCCTAGGCATTAAAGAAAGCCATCAGAGCTACCCAACTGTCCTGCTGATGCTGGAGGCATGTGTCGAGAGTCTCATCTTTGAGCAGACCTGCTCTTATTCCTGCCGCCAAGCCAACAGCCAACCTGGCTTATCTGCTATGCCAGACGGAGACACCCAGAGACACCCAGATTACCTCTGGATCTCCCCTCAAAGAACGGAGAGCTTTCTCTTATGGAAAAGGCAAGTGAGAATAAAGCTTCAATTTTAGAAGGCTTTAAAACGTGTTTCAAGGCAACGAAGTCAACTCCGCTGCCGGGGCACCATAGCACTCAAGAGAGGCAGCCTCGTTTCTCTGCATTTTACACCAGACACCCAAAAGCTTCCTGGGTCCTATGGCAACTCATGCTGTTTCTCCAAGCAAGATATGTATCCCACTCCTAAGACATCAGGTCATCTGGACTTCTGCTTCCTGGTCTTAACTGCAACTTATGGCTTCAAAGAAGACCCCGTGGGCAACACTTTCTAAATCTGAAAGAAAATCACATGCAAACCCGAGTCTAGGTGCGCATAGGAAGCCAGGATTTGAAATATTGCTGAACTCTGAAGATAAATGCCTGGCCTTGTTTCTCTCCTCATCCCAGCACATGTGAACCTTCGCAAACCTTCTGAAAGGTCATGGATGGTGACACACAGTCACATCCGTAAACAAGGATTTCCATTCCCATTCTTAAACAGGAAAAGATACTGGAAATAATTCTTTAAAAGTTAAAGATGTTGCCAGGCAGTGGTGGTGCACACCTTTAATCCCAGCACTTGGGAGGCAGAGGCAGGCAGATTTCTGAGTTCAAGGCCAGCCTGGTCTACAGAGAGAGTTCCAGGACAGCCAGGGCTACACAGAGAAACCCTGTCTCGGAAAAAAAAAAAGAAAAGGAAAGAGGAAAAAGAAAAGAAAAACAGTTAAAGATGTTGATCTTGTTTGCTTTGAGACAGTGTCTTAGGTATCCCTGCCTGGCCTTGAGTTTGCTGTGTAGCTGAGGATGAGTTTGAATTTCCGATCCTCCTGCCTCTACCTCCTGAGTGCTGAGATTTTTGACATGTGCCACCACACGTGGTTTATGCAATGCTGGAGATCACACCTAGAGCTTCATGCATGCAGGACAAACAGCTGTACTGAGCTCCAGCCCTATTGCCCCAAATGTAAAGGATCTCCATATGTTTCCAGAGAGCAAGGAGAACGGTTTGTGGAGAACAGATGAACCTGCTGACAAGTGAGTTTTGAAATCGATTTGTAATTTAGCTGAACAAGTGTTAACTGCCATAGTGAGTTTGATTATTATATTCTTTTTAAACGCCTTTATTCTCAGTCATACATTGTTTAATTTACACTTACAATGGACCATTGGTTGCAGTCAGGAAGCATATGAGAGATACTGATGTTAAAGTACAGCAAATTAATGAAGATGGTAAAAAAATTATTATAATTATGCAAAATCTCCCCCAAAAGACTTTTGCCACATAGATTAGCCATGACCATCTGATCCAAGATCACATAAGGCACATCTATCTAGCGGTCTGCAGAGCTTCAAAATTACAATGTTTAAAAATGAAAACGCAGTGACAATTATACCCTATTGGGGTTTTCATTTGTTGGTAATAAAAACAGCCTACACAGGCAATATGTTATTCATAGCAGAGTGCTTACAAAAACACAGCATGAGGCTCTTTCTCTTATCTTGTCATTTAAAACATAAATGCAAACATTGTGGAAATAAGTCCTTGGTGGTTCTTTCCCCACTTAGTGCAAAAAAAAAAAAAAAAAAAAAAGGCAAGAGTGTAAAACACCAGGTCACAGAAGCAGCTGTTCTCTGCTTGATGCTGAGCTACTCTGCTAAATTCCAATCTGCATCTTAATATGGATTCAGTCCCCAACAAACATGTCATAATTTATGTTGTTGGCAAAGCATGCTTTTTCTTGCATAACTAATTAAAAAGAAATTAAATTAACCAGTGTCTACCAAGCACTTATTGTGGCAGCTCATATATAGAAAACAAAAATAAATGTTAGCTACCATTTCTATTATAAAAGTACTATCAGTTGTTAAATGGGGGAAAATTCAATTTATCCTGGTATGTAATTAGTATTATTAAATACTATTTGTGGAAACATTCTAATTGAAACTTTAACAATACTGATCTCACTTTTAAATTAAAAATGTCTTTTAGTACATATAACTTTTAAAAAGTGCAGGGCTGAGGAGATGGCTTGGTAAGTAAAGTGCTTGCAGGCAAATGTAAGGACCTGAGTTCAATTCCCCAGAACCCATGTTAAAACAAAACAAAACAAAACAAAAAACAATCCAGGTATAGTGGCATGTTTATATTTCCAGTACTGGGAGGGCAAAGATAGGCTGAGCACAGGGACTCCCTGGCCAGCCAGTCTAGCCGAATCAGTGGTTTTGAGGCTCAGGGAGAGATCTTGTCTCCAAAAGGAAAGTAGAGAGAAACTAAAGAAAATACAAGATCTACCCCTGGCCTACAAACACATACATGTGCATACACATACATGGGGAGAGGAATGAGAAAGAAAGTGGAGGGAGGGAGCAAAAGAGGGAGATGTGTGTGTGTGTGTGTGTGTGTGTGTGTGTGTGTGTGTCACACAAACAGTTGTGCAATAGCTGTGAACCCTGTGTGCTACACTGCTGACCTACCAGACAAGATGAGTCTATTAGTGTAATCATGGCATGACATTAGTGGGGTAACCAGCTGCTTTCTGAGTGAACTGGAAGTTCTTTCAACAAGAGAAAATTCATGCCCAGTAGTATAAACCTTATCTTATGAAGTCAAAAGCCCTAGTGGGGAAATTACTGCCATTATTTTGCTAAGTGGACACAGTATGCCTATTTAATGGCCTTCTAAATATTTATGCATATTCTGTGGATTAGTGCTGCTGTGGGCTTTACTCAGAGAAGATTCTTTTTGCAGTAGGTTGTGGTTGCTTCGGAGACCCTCCTAACTGAAGTGCTGAGAATAAGAGACAATATGACATCTGTATCAGCCTCCTCCGAGGCTCAGGGAGCCACTGCAGAAAAGGGTCAGGAAGACTGTCGGAGCAGGAGGAGGGGGTGAAGTAAAATGGAATGCACCTTTCTGGACACAACATAACTCTTACATCCTTGAACTCTTAGCAGCTGTAAGTACCAGTGTGAGATTTGCAAAAGACAGCCCATGAGGACTGGAGGGATGGCACAGCAGTTAATAGCACTTACTGCTCTTGCAAAAGTCTAGAGTTCAGTTCCCAGCACCCATGTCAAGGTAGTTCATAACTGTGTGTAACCAGCTCCAAGGTATCTGACACCCTAATCTGGACTCTATGGGTACCTGTACTAACATATGTATAGTTCTACAAAGTGCACGTGCGCGCGCACACACACACACACACACACACACACTTTAAAAGACAATAAATTTAACATAAGATTGAAACCATCGATATTCTGTCAAGGATCTGTTCTTACTCTCTGGTTGTTCTTACTCAATGGTTGCTAAGGAGACCCCACCCCTCCATGAGGATCTACAGGCAGTCAATAGAGGCTGGACAGATGGGTTTTTAGTTATATAATACCCTTCTAAAGAACCCCTCACTCATACTTCTATGAGTAAGCCTAATCAAGCTCAGTGGATGAGAGAGAGAGAGAGAGAGAGAGAGAGAGAGAGAGAGAGAGAGAAAAGAAGAAGAAGAAGAAGAAGAAGAAGAAGAAGAAGAAGAAGAAGAAGAAGAAGAAGAAGAGAAGACGACATGAAAGTAGACAAAGGCCCAGGACCAGTTGGGAAGGGGAAGAGGATCCCTGGGGTGGAGTAACAGGATGAATGTGATTACAATCCAATACATATGTTGTGTTGGTTCGATTTCTGTTGTGATAAAACACCATGACCAAGGCAAACTACAGAAGGAAGACTTTACTTGGGCTTATGGCTCCCGAGGTGTAAGAGTCCATCACCATCACAGGATGGAAGGGTAGCAGCATCCAAGCATGGCAGCTGGAGCAGCAAGCTGAGAACTCACATCTTAAATGGCAAGAGGGAAAGAGCTCACTGGGAATGCCTTGAGCCTTTGAATTCTCAAAGGTCCCTCCCAGTGGCTCTCCTCCTCTAGCAAGGCTGCACTTCTGAAGCCCTACCCAAACAGTGCCACCAACTGCAGACCAAGTCTTCAAATGTCTGAGCCTATGGGGGACATTCTCATGCATGTATTAAAATACAAAGAAATTATTATGTATAATTAACATATGCTGATAAAAATAAGCCTTTGGGTCTGGAAAGATGGCTTAAGAGCACCTGTAGAGGTCACAAGTTCAATTCTTAGCACCCACACCTGGAAGCTAACAACCACCTATAACTCCAGCCCCAGGGAACCTGACATCTTCTTCTGGTTACTAAGAGCATCAGGAACATACATGATGCACATATGTACATGCAATCACTCACCTACATAGATTTAAAAGTTTTAATTTTAAAGAAACTTTTTTAAAAAAGAGATAATACAACTGACCAGGCTGGAACCTCTGAGTGGTATAGCTGCTTGTTAAATTGAGTTAAGTTAAATTTAAGAATTCAGTTAAGATCTTTTCATTTATTTTTAAAATCTGTGTGCACGTCACTTATGTGACATAAGAAAACTTCAGGTGTTGGGTCTCACCTTTCACCTTCTTTCAGATGATCTTTCTCTTGTTGTCCATTGCTGTGCACACCAGGCTACCTGGCCCATGAGTTCCTGAGAGCCATCTGTGTCTGCTTCTCATACCTCAATAGGCACATTGGTATTATAGATGTGTGCACCTGCTCTGTCTGGCTTTTGTGCAGATTTTGAGATTTGAAACTCATGTCCTCAGGCTTGCATGGCAAGTGCTTTACCCATTTCAGCATCTCCCCAATCCTCAATTGCTTCTTTCTGAGCATAGATGGGATTGTCCTTTATGTCATGACATTCAAACAATCACTTGGGAAGCCATGTGGTGTGATGCAGGAAGAAGACACTATTGACACTTCAATAGCTCTGCATGTCCTCATTCATGTAGCAATGGTGACCCCATAATGTCTGCCTCTGACTGCTCTCAAGGGAAAACACAAGAAAACTGTGAACTCCTGAGCAAAAGATCGGCAGGATCCAGAAAGACTTCATGACAGTATCCCTGATTGCTGGAGACGCATAGAAACTATAGCTTAGGGTCAATCCCTAAATATCACAGCATAGCACACTCAGAGACATGTGCCCTTCCCAGAGATCTTATGACAAAGCACTGATCCTCAATTTAGATTTTTCTCCTGGAGACACGAAAATATCTGTAGACACTTAGTGTTCACAGAGCTGTTGGTACAATCAGCAAGAAGCCAGAGATGGTATAAACAATCTACAGGTTATTCCTAGTCCCCAAAATAGTCAGTGCAACATGTCAGTGGGTACTAAGGTTCAATTCCACTGTGCTAAGATCAGGTAACTACTAGAGAAGACACAAGACATTGACACATGGGAAGAGGCAGTTGGGTAGTGTCTTGGTCACTGTCCTACTGCTGTGAAGAGACACCATAACCAAAACAATTCTCATGAAAGAAAGCATTAATAGGGAGTTTGCTTATAGTTTCAGAGGATTAGACCACTATTATCATGACAGTGAGCATGGTGACAGACAAGCAGGTGCTGGATCAGTAGCTGAGAGCTACATCCTGATCCACAGGTAGAAACAGACTGGGTAGGATGTGGACTTCTGAGACCTCAAAGCCCACCTGCAATGACACACTTCCTTTAACAAGGCCACACCTCCTATTCCTTATAAGTCTTTCAAATAGTGCCACTCCCTGATGACTAAGCATTCAACTGTGTGAGCCTAAGAGGGCCCTTTTTATTCAAATCATACACTCAATTCTCTGCCTACCTCCATAGGCTTATAATAGGCATTATAATGAAAAAAAGCATTTAGTCCAACTTCAAAAGTTCCCATAGTCGGGGGCTGGAGAGATGGCTCAGGGGTTAAGAGCACTGACTGCTCTTCCAGAGGTCCTGAGTTCAATTCCCAGCAACCACATGGTGGCTCAAAACCATCTGTAATGGGGTCTGATGCCCTCTTCTGGCGTGTCTGAAGAAATCATCAGTGTACTCACAGACATAAAATAAAAATAAATAAATAAATGTCCCCATAGTCTATCACAGTCTCAACTCTGCTTAAAGGTCCAAAGTTCAAAGTCTCTTCTGCCATAATATAGTCTGTATTTTGTCATGATACCGTATTAACTGTCTTGTTATAGACAAATCACGGCAACCTGTTACATTTATCTCATTCTGCTAATTGGATCTATTGAGCAGTAATGAGTAATCACAATACATATTTTAGCAAGTCATGTGCATGCCAGAAAAAGATGAGTAAACCACCAAAGAATTCAAAGGGCTTGTCATGTAAATGAAGTTTCTAAGAGTAACATACTCCTGTACAGGCAGAGTCCCTGTAAAAATACAAAAATGTTTTCCCCCTCTACCATTTGCTGCATAGCAAGTTCTAGACCATATAGCTACTATATGGTGAGATTCTGTAAAACAAGCAAACAAATAAAAACTAGGGAAAAAGTTACTTCCTATTTTGTTATAATCTTAATTATACATTTATTTAAAAAATATTTTTAAGTATTCAAACTGTAATATGAACCAAAAGTCTCCTTGTCAACACTGTATTCAGTCTTGTTCCCCTCCTACAGCACTCAGCTGTCTGTCTGCTTTATCTGGCTTCTATGCACACAAAGAAATAAAGTTGTAGACATGGGATGTTATATGACTTACTATACAACTTCAAAGGGCCTTTTATATACGTGTGTATTATGTGTGGGCATATATGTGTATGTCTGTTTATACATGTGTATACAGGTGCATGTGCATGTGGAGGGCAGCGGTCAACCTTGGGTGGTATTCCCCAGCAATTGTCCATTTTGTCTGTTTCTTGAAAAAGGTCTCTCACCAGAACCTGGGATTCCGTAAGTTCAGCTAATCTGCTGACCAACAAGGCCCAGGGGTCTATTGCTCTCTGCTATACCAGCACTGAGATTATAAGCAAGTGCTGCTGTACACAACTGGCTTTTTACATGGGTGCTGAGGCTTGAACTCATGTCATTGTACTTGGTGGCAAGCACTTCATTGATGGGACCATTTTCCAAGCCTCAACTCCACATTTGTTTTTACTAAATAATGAAACTTGAGGATCTTTCTGCAACACATCCAGTGTCAGGATCTTTTTTTACCTTTTATGGGAGGGCATGGTATGATTATTCCTTTATAGAGCTGTCCTCCTGCCAAAGGATGTCTTGGAGAGTAGCCTCCCTAATCAGGTAGACAATATATTCTTGTCTTGCCTGGCTCTAAAAAAATACTGCCTCTCAGAATCAGTAAAATACAGACTGTATTGGCTAGAAGTGGTGTGCAGAGCCCACTTCTCAGGTTTGGGTCCCTGTATCGACAATTAACACGTTTACTTAGGAAAATAAGTTCTAGTTCACAAGAGGAAGAGGAAGAAGCAAGGGAAGTGATCAGAGGAACAAGGATTGAGATGACTTCAAAGCAACAAGAATCCTTGAAGCTGGAGACCACTCAGATGACTGCAGTAGGTCTTATGAGATGGCTGGAGAAGCTTCACACAAGATTGAGACCATTGGGCCTCTATAAACACCAGGAATTACATAGACTTATAGACTGAATTGGTGAAATCACAGGTGTAGGAGGGTATACCAGATGTCCCAGAAAATAGAAACAAGTATCCTAGGCACAGACAGGAAAGCTTCACCAGATAAAGGAAGAGGAAGACCAGGCTCACCAGGGGACAACCAGGAGCTCTATCTGCATGCAGTTTGAGAGCCTGAACCTACCTCCCCTCTACTCACTTAGTGGGCAAAGCAACAGTGGTTATCATCCACCTAATGTTGCCTCAACCCTGCTCAGAGACAACAAGTTCCGTCTTGGCTAGTGAGACCAAAGGTTCCATGAGCTGTGAGTGTCTGTTCCCTTCCTCTCTGTTTTCAGGCTTCACAGGAATTGGTTCTTAGATGTCAGACACAGTACCCTATTTTGCACTGTCCCTGCCTCAGCATAACCACTGTCTCTCAGCCTTCTTATCTCACACTCAAAGTCTTTCACCAACCTGGGCTAAAGTAGGGCCTTTTCTGTAATTAAGTTCCATGATTAAGTTCAGTAGCTGCTCAGCCACAACTTTTAATCTTGTTCTGATTTTGCATATACACGTTACCAATTGCTGCCTCTACAAGAAAGGGGAGAATCTATTCACTTTGAAAAAAAATGACCTTTTATGTTATGTATTATTAGTGTGTATGCGTATGGCAGGGACAGCATTGCTATGTGCACAGAGGTCAGAGGTAGGGTGCTGGGCCAATGAGGCAAGTGCTCTCACCCTCCGAGAGGTATAGCCTTATTGTTTTGCCTCACTTCCTCTTCTCTCTCTCTCTCTCTCTCTCTCTCTCTCTCTCTCTCTGTCTCATATGTAGATAAAGTGCGATCTCCCTGCTTCTTGCTCCTATGCCATGCCTTCCCCCCACATGATGGACTCTATATCTCTCTGGAACTATGATCTAAAAATAACTCCCTTCTTCTTTTTTTTTTTTAAATAAAGTGGTCATTTGCCACTATATTAATTACTTGTTTTTAAAGATCTATTTATTTTACGTATGTGAGTACACTGTAGCTGTCTTCAGACACATCGGAAGAGGGCATCAGATTCTATTACAGATGAGTGTGAGCCACCATGTGGTTTCTGGGAATTGAACTCAGGACCTCTGGAAGAACAGTCAGTGCTCTTAACCACCGAACCATCTCTCCAGCCCCAACCCCCTGCTTCTTTAAGTTGCTTTTGAACATGGCATTTTTATCACAACAGAAAAGTAATCAATGCAGTCCCTGGATCATTACTTGCCTGCTTTCCAGGACTGAGGGAGGAAGTGTCCCAAAGCTGAGTGAGTCTCTGACCCTCCTACAGCTACACACACTGGGGGTTCCCCTGGGCCACAAAAATGCTTCAGTCATCCTGCAGCCAGTAGCCCTTCCTATGGCGGATGAGCTACCATGTGCCTGAGGGAGAATCAAAATGCCAGAAAGAAGGGGTCCACTATAAAATTGGTTTCATACAGCAGAGGGTAGAGCAATATCCACTGGGGGTAGGAAGAAGGACAGTTGCTAACTTTTCTTATTGCTGTGACACAAAAGTGGACAGAAGCAACTGAAGGGGGAAAGGTTTTATTCTAGCTTAGGTCTCAGGGCATATCATACATCATGGTAGGGAGGGATGGCATTAGGGCCATGAGGAAGCTAGTTAGTAATATCAACAGTTGGGAAGCAGAGAGCTCAGACTGGAACTGGGGTGAACTAGCACCCTGAAGGCCCATCGTTTGACCTTATATCTGCCATCTAGGTCACATGTCTAAAGTCTTCCGTAACCCCTAAAATACCAGCACTGGCTGGGGACCATCAGTGCACACAAATTGGGGAGTATCACATTCAAACTGTAACACACACAGAAGCAGGTGGGGGGTGGGTGTTGAAGTTGGTGGGGCAGAAGACAGATACCAAAATACAGTTACCACTTACCTCCAGAGGGATAAGTTCAAGACCCTTCATAATAATTTACCATAGAGCTTATAAAACGCTAGCAGAGAAGAGTTTGAAACTTCAATGCAAAGAAGCCATCCCTACATAAGGAGATGCCAATTGCTCTCCTGATCTTTACATACTACAGACATGCTAAATCGTCCAACTGAGTCGTGTCTACGCACAAGTACCACTTATTGGGTTGTTGTTTTCTTTTAAAGTGGAAAAGAAAGAATCCAACATTAAGTGTTAAGCAATAGTGGGCTCTCCCTGACTGAAAGGAGTTTGGGGAAAAGACTCTGGAGGGTTTCAGACAATCTACAGGAATCAGAGGCCAGCACTGGGTTCAGGACTCAAGATCTGACAGGTGAAACCCATTACAATGGGGAAGTCTGAACACAAAAGAATTTTACCAAGTGGTGGAGAAAGGAGACCTCTTCAAAATAGTGCAAAGGTGACGTGGGGTCAAGAATCACCAAAGTTTCTGCTCAACAAGAGCGGCCCCAAGAGTGTGTTGTCACTTTCTGGCTCTTGCTTGGGAATTTAAAAGAAGACTGTGGGGAGGGGAGGGGGACTGTAGGGGGGGTAACCTGAGCTGTGGGCAGCTTCTGTGGTTTTCCAAGGAACTAGGATGTCTTTGGCTGCTGAGGGGAAGTGGAAGCCCTCAGGGTCAGGACTGTACTCTGACTGCTTGATGGAGTACTTCTCACTGCAGTAGTATATGTGTCTGTGTATCTGTGATCTGTGTATAAGTGTGTGCGGGCATGTATGTGTGTGTTTATGTGCCTGTGTGTTGGAAGGAGAATTGGCATAGAGGGACAGGCACTCAGCACTGATGGCTATTCCCCCTCTCAGGCTGGAGAACTCCCTCCATTCACACTGAAACCTCACTATCCCAGTGGCCACCTTCTTGAGGATGGAAGGATGCAGCACAGGCCCCCATGAGGCTGACCAGGGGATTCAGCTCACCCAGAGGACACCTGAGACAGCACAGTAATCCCTGTCACATTGAGTTTATTCTGCCTCAGTTCATCACAGACAGGGACCCATGCATACATGCATAAGCATGCACAGATACCCATCCACCCAGCCTACTCACCTCTCAGCCCAGCAGGCCACAATTACATCAATTCTGAAACTGCAGACATGTCATTGGGGTTTACTCGCTACCTTCTAATTAGCATTACACACTGATTATCCGAGGCTATTGATATTAGCTTTAATCAGTAATTACAATGCTCACATAAAATATTTAATAACTATTTATAATATAAGAAATTTGATGAAGGGCAGGACAGAACATTTTCCTTGAATTTTCATACTGGTCTCAAAAAAGCTCAGCTGGGTTCATCCCAAGCAGGAATAAACACAGTCTATCACATGACCCACAAATGGCAGTAGGAAATGGTCAACTCAGATTCACCCAGCTCTGCGCCTGAAAAGGCCCAGTATCAGCTAGGGGAAATGGGCTAAGAAATGGGTGATTCCAAAGGGGAGACGTAAGTGCCAACACACTTAAGGGGAAAATTTGAGTTTCGCTGGTAGTTGAGAAACATTCATTTAAATCAGTCACCCAGTCCGTTCAGCACATTGACTGACACCTCACCCTGGTAAGTCTGCTGCTATTGATTAAAATGGGTCCCAGGCCACCACTGTCTCCTTGTCTACCCCTTCTCTCATGGAAAACCGCAGCCCTTACAAGCAGTCACCTCCCACCCAGCACAGGACAGGAAGCAGGAAGTTGCTTTGATTTTTTTTTTTCTTTTTCTTTTAGTTTTTCTTTTTCTTTTTCTTTTTCTTTCTGGCTTGATCAGGTTTGGTTTGAGACAATGTCCAGCTATGTAATCCAGCCTGGCCTTGAACTTACCACCCTCCCACCTCAGTTGCCAGAGTGATAGGATGACAGGCACACACCACTGTGCCCACTACTTTTCAGTCTGTTACCTCCAGCTACACCAAATGGCCGAAGTAGCCAACAGAGCCAAGATGAGCAACCATAGATCTCTACCTCAACAGCTCCCTGTGAGCGACCAGGGACTAGCACACAGGCTAGCCCTGAGAACTTGGATAAGAGGACAACTCAGTGAAACACTCTGCCAAGTAAACTGTGACACAAAAATAGTACACACAACCCAAAACATGGAATAGCAGAGAGCTGCGGCTGTGTCAAACACGACAGGGAGCCAGACCACAGGCCTCAGGCCCTGTTTCATGCTGGCAATTTTCCTGAGCTAGCTTCCTTTGCCCAATCACAAAGACAATTGAAGGGACCACAGCAAATGTGAAGTTGGGCCCTGATCTTCCTCTATTGGAAAAAGGGCGGGGGGAGGGGAGGCCTTTCCATTGGGAGAGTTTAGCCAGGGTACACCTCCCCTACTGACTCACTAAAGCCCAGCATTTAATCATGGCTTTGCAATGTCATTCACTACACCCCTACCACAAACATTAGGAGGTTTCAAGTATACCCAAACTCTTGAAAATTCAGGGCAGTGTTCTCAGCTACAAGGTTTACACTCAAGAACCATGCAATTGCATTGTGGGGAGAAAAAGAAAATCTCAGAATGTTACGTTTACAATTTTATGTTAGGCAGCATTCCTGAGTACCCGAGCCCCCACATGGGCACAGTTTGGACATGCCCAGTAGATTCTGAGAAGTGATTTACAAACTTCTAGAAATGCTATAGTTTGAACCTATGTTAAAGGTTTGCCATGTTAAAAGCTCATTCCTACTCTGTGGTGCTACTGGGAGGCAGCGGGACTTTTAGGAGGTAGAAACTTCTGGAAGGCTTTAGGTCATGGAGGTAGTCCCTCAAAAGAGATTGTAGGACCCAGGTCACCCCTCTTCCTTTTATCTCTCTCTTCTGAAACCAGACTGCTTGTGTTCAAGCACTGTCTTCTCCCTGTACTGGCTCTGTGACCTTGTGTACACTGTGTAGCATGTCAGATGAGGCTCAACTCTGTTATCTCTGGAGAGTAAATTCAGGGGGAGGGGTGGTACACTCAGAGCCCAGGGATTTGGACCATGAGCTGCTCTGCCTAAATGCCAGCGACTGCCTTGAGTAGTCATGTCAGGGATGCAACAGTACAGGCTCAGGTGAGGAGGGCATGCCCTGGTAAGAAATGGCTTTAGCATTTGAAAAGGTGACTTGCTTGTATTTATGACTAACCTGACTACCTACTGAGTTTATTTTAGGGATGCATGAACAGAAGAGTGGGGCAGGAACACCAAGTCCTTACTCCCAAACTCCATCTTATAAAAGGCCAAGTGGGGTTGAAGGCTGCAAGCCCACATCTCTACCCTGGAAAGAACATGGAACACTTCAAAGCATCCTCGTCAGAGAACACACTTTTGTGCACAGCGTGAGATGGTGTTATTAGCTTTCCTATTCTGAGTATAGAAACTTCTCCCAAGTCACACAGCAGAACGGGGACATTATCTCTCCAACCCCCATGCCTGTGACTCTCAGACAGCCTATCGCTGTTTCCTCCTCTCCAAGCTTTTGTTCTCTCAGCCTGGCAGAATCAAACAAGACCCAATGGAAGTGGTGACTCTGGGGGAGGAAAGACAGACGTTCCGGAGGAAGAGGGCTAGAGGGGACCATCACAACCCTACCCACCAGGAACATACTCTCACTGCAGAAGGGACAGACCTGCCCCTTGCATCCACCACCTGCTCCTCCTCCCCCTGTAAAACTCTCAGCTCCAGTAACACATGCAGACTCAGAATCCATGCTGGGCTCTCCCACTGAGAGCATGCTGCTGGGACTATATGTCCTGCAGTTACCAGCATGCCTCTCTGTCTCTTCCTGTGGCTGTCTGTAGCAGTGCCACTGTGGGAACTAAAGCTTAAAGTCAAGAGATCAGGTCCCAATAATGTCCCAAGGGTGACATGACAAAAGGAAGGAGAGTCTAGGAATGCTTGTCAAGATACATTTCCTTACCCACCCCACCCCCACAAAAAAAGGTTTAGAGGTATTACCAATGCACCTAGTTCATGCTTCTAGAAAGAAGAGGAGGGGGAAGGTCCTCCCCCCTACAACACACACACACACACACACACACACACACACACACACACACACCTTCCAGTAATACAGCAGTAATATGCCATCGGGACTAAGACGAGACTGGTGATTAATGCTGATTGTCAACTTGACAGGGTCTAGAATCACCTAGGAGACAAGCTTCTCAGCACAGCTTCAAGAAACTGTCTGATGAGGTTAGTCTCTGGGCATGCCTAGGGAAATTATCTTGATTAGATTAATTGAGATGGGAGACTTGGGCTTAGGTCTTGACTACATAAAAAGGAAAAACTGAGCAGACATGTCCTCCTGCAGTGAGGGGCTGTACCTTGAACTGTACCAGCCAAATAAACCCTTTCATCCTTAAGTTGCCTTTTGTAAGGGCATTTGATCACAGCAAGGGAATAACAACAACAACAACAACAACAACGGCAAAGATATGGTCATAGGGCCCTGAGAGGATGGTAGAATCATGGCAGGCAGGTGTTTTCTCTCACAGACCCATGGTCACTGGCAGCGTCAAGGCCAGGTAGATCTGCCAGGACTAGCACAAGTACACTGGAGTCAGACTACACTGCTGCTGGGGAGGACACGGGACAAGCATGAAGCTTCCGGTGGTTCTTGAGAACCCTGGGGTCATCATCCTCTGACCTTCTTCTCACAGTGTTCTGACATACATCTTTCTACCCTGGGTCACAGAGCCAGAGAAGCCATCGCCACCTAAATCTCCAGCAGGTCACCTGTACTCCTGGAACCTCCAGATTCTTCTTTACTCAAACTAGCCCAGCCCCAGTTTTCTATACTACCCAGGAGACCCTTTTCAAGTGTCACAACAAAAGCAGGCCATCATGTACTTCCCAGCATCTCTAGGGCAAGGCCTGACGTACAGAGCAAGCAAGAGATGTTTTCTATTTTAATGGCCTCAGTTAAATGTTTCATGGGCAAAGACTGAGGCCAGATCACTTTATAACAATTCTTCTGGTTCCTGCATAATTGATGCCCCTTATGTACTTTTCATGATCTAATTTATCTACCTCCTAAAATATTATGTAAAGCCCGAGTCCCATCGGTAATGATCTATGTCCGATTATAAAGTCCACCAAAGGATTTGCTACCCAAGCTGTGTTTGGGGACATAAACTAAGCTGTGCTCTGTGGAAGCAAGACAGATTCCAGGCAGGGATTGAAGACTGGGCAGAGACTGAGAAAATCTAGCCTTAGGTTTAGAAAATGAACTAAGATAGACAGCAAGGGGGACTGACCACCTCAAGGAAGGAAGAGGGAGATGGAGGGAGCAGAAAAGACTCGCCAAGATCAGCTACAGAGCATCATTTGGCCCCATCAGGTGATGGCAATGACGGGTGAAGGATGTCAGCTGCCACTGTAGAGGGATGAAGGCACTAAGCTGACCAGGCATTATCCCATGGAGTCTTCGCTCAGGAACTAGGGACTTCTGGAACACTCCCATTTTACAGGTAAGAAAACTAAGGCTTGGGAAGGTACATTCTTTGCTCAGGTTCCCAGAATTAGGAAATAGAAGTGGTGAAATTCAAATTCATGCAGTGAGGCACAGCACCCAGGGTTCTGTTCCTTGGCAAGTCCCGGTGCACAGGCACCAGCCATTGCCCAACCGTGATGAACTCTCTCTCCAGGGCCCAGCCACACAGCACTAGTCACAGCTCTGTGGCTCCTCCAAGCTCAGCCACCCCCGAGTCAAGACCAAATCAAGATGGATGCTCTCTCCCTCAGCAAATACAACCCCCTCAGTCAATCTCTTGGCACTGGAAGCAGGCTCATTGTTCTTATGTGGAATTCCACAGATGCTTATAAACACTTCCATTACTTCTCAAGTTTTATTTATGGTTTTTGTTAAACCTTTACTCTGAAGTTTGCCATTTTAAACACTCCCTGACTGAAAGAGATTTATATGGGTCCCTCACACTGAAGCCACCTGAAATGGACAGAGCCGGAATCAATTTATAGGGCTTCAAGAGCGGTTGATGACTCATTTTTATTGAGAAAGGGTTTCTCTGAGGAAGGGGAGAGAAAACATTACCGCCCCTAGAAACATCCATTCCTTAACAGTCTGACTGTTGCTGGGTACCATCTCTGTCTCCCTGTCAATACAAGCACTGTGAAACTGTAACAAAGCATGCTGTTCACCAGACTAGAGATGAAAATAAAAGTGTCAGACCCCGCAGAAGAGATCCTTGCTTCTCAGTGTGCTCAGGAGAAATGGGCACTACAACTGAACCTGTTGATTCAAAGGGAATCAGGAATCGGCAATGACAAGAGAAGGGAGCCCTGCAAATCCATTCAGTACTCTAAAGCCCCCATCCGAAGGGAGTAACAACTCACATATTTTCAGGCCTGTCAAATAAATTAGGAACTCTCTTCCTTTGAAGATCAATGGTATAGAGATGACTTTGAACTCTTAATATCAGGCATTAGCGACATAATGTTGGGTTTTATTAAGAATGAAAGGAATTTACCAATTTTCTCCCAGCAATCCTCTCTGGACTCTGCACGGAAGCTAATCACTAGATAATTGTTCAATGGCTCTTCTGGTCCATTCAAATCTATTGAATTGTTTAGAGAGGGAAAGGCAGAAGTCCCCTTGAGGGACCAATTACCAAAATGCAGGGACCTGCAACTTGGCAGACCACACATTTTTAGAAAAAAAGCAGCTGTTAAGAAGACTGGTACCACAGCTAGCCGGAGCCATCAGAATAATATAGAACGGGCTGCATGCCTTAAATCTAAGACATGTCTTTTCTCATACTTCTGCGGGTTATAAGTTCAAGATCAAAGTACTGCTTTATTCTGTTTCTGCCAATGTCCCTCTCTCCCTTACTAACCCTTGTAATACACCCAGGCACGGTGTGTGTGTGTGTGTGTGTCTGTGTGTGTGTGTCTGTGTGTGTGTCTGTGTGTGTGTGTGTGTCTGTGTGTGTGTGTCTGTGTGTGTGTGTCTGTGTGTGTGTGTCTGTGTGTGTGTGTGTCTGTGTGTATGTCTGTGTGTGTGTCTGTGTGTATGTATGTCTGTGTGTGTGTATGTCTGTGTGTGTGTATGTCTGTGTGTGAATGTCTATGTGTGTCTGTGTGTATGTCTGTGTGTGTGTATGTCTGTGTGTATGTATGTCTGTGTGTGTATGTCTGTGTATGTGTGCCTGTGTGTGTGTGTGTGTGTTTGCTGGCAGGAGAGGTTCTGGGTGCTGGTAGGAGAGGTTCTGGGGTATCTTTTCATAAAAACATGCCTCTTATCAGACCATGGCCACACCTTTTTGTTGTCTGCACTAGTTACTTTTGTAGGTCTGAGAACATTACAAAACTTGAACTTGTTTATTTGGGCTCATGGTGGGAGCTGACTAGACTGATCCACACCATGGCAACTAGAAAGCAGAGAAGGGAGAAAGGGGAGCAGTGAGGACAAGACAGTCCTAGAACCCACCTCAGGGACCTGCTTCCCCTGGATAGATCCTGATCCTTACCATTCACCACATCCTATTATCCATCAAGGGATTAATTCACACATTGGGCCAGGACCCCAATATCTAATGAGCTCATCCCCATCTATCCTGGGGATTTCTTTTTAATGTGGTATGTGTGTCTGTGTGTGTGTCTGTGTGTGTGTGTGTGTGTGTGTGTGTGTGTGTGTGTGTAAACATGGAGGTGTGGAAGCTGGAAGCACACTGTGTACATATGCATGCTTATGCAAAAGAGTTTACCCATGCAAGAGAGACCAATGTCAGGTGACTTCCTCTGTAACCCCCTACCTTATTATTTTTGTAAAAGTAACTTTTATTCACCATATGTAATTGTGAGGCTTACTGCTGAATAAGTTCACCCTTTCTAGCTCTTTCTGATCTTTGGCCGGCTGGTTCAACCCAGCTGTTCTGCCTTAAACTCCTCTTCAAGCTGACTGAGTCAAACTGGCTTCTCACTGAAATGCTCTGCTTGGCCACAAACTAATTCTGGCAGTTTCTTCTAATCTTCTGTCTCCTTCTCATTCTCTGGCTCTTTCTGTCTTCACCTGCAACCTGTCTCTGTAAAACTGTCCAGGTAAAACTGCCTCTTCTGACCTGTATGGAACTGCATGAACTCAGGAAGGAAGTACTCTAAACTGCACAGAACTGACTAAACTCCACTGCACTGAACTCAACTGACTGAACTGAGCCAAACTCAACTCCACACAACTGAACTGACTGAACTGCCTTCACTCTCCTAGTGCTTCTCTTAAATAGCTTTCCTCCTGAGTGTTGGGCATATCCGACCTCTGACTCATT
This sequence comes from Rhynchomys soricoides, assembly GCA_019843965.1. Lineage (NCBI taxonomy): Eukaryota > Metazoa > Chordata > Mammalia > Rodentia > Muridae > Rhynchomys > Rhynchomys soricoides. The sequence goes on from JADRCH010000121.1 coordinate 5,304,456, forward strand.
CTGTCAAATCTTTCTCTGACTTGTCACTTTGTCTGCCCCTCAATGAGACACCATAGTTTGAAATTAAAGGTGTATACCAAAGAATTATAGCCAGGGATTAAAGGTGTGTATTAAGGGCATGTCTGCATTCCAACCAGATCACACACACCTAGGTCTTTGGTTGTTTTCAGAACAGCCATGTTGCTGGATTAAATTTCACCCACATTTTTCATCCCCATTTTTTGGGGGGTGAGGGGGAGACTTTCACTAAAGCTGAGGTTTGCTATGTCACCTAGACTGTTCGGCTAGCAAGTTATGGGTATCCACTTGCATCTGCCCTACCAGCACTGGGATCACAGATGTATACTCTCATGCCAGCTTTCACATCAGTTTTAAGTATCCAAACTCAGGGCCTCGTGTTCACACAGCAAGGACTTTACCCACTGAACCATCTCTCCAACCTCTCCTGAGTATTTCATAATCAGCCATCAGAATTAATCATCACAGTATTATTTCATTATTTCTTCAAAGGCCCCTCCTCCAAACACAGCCACCTTAAGAGTTAGAATTTTGACATATGAATGTGGAGGGGACACATCCAAGTTCATAAACTGAGTTACCATAACTTGATTTTTGTACGTTTATGAAATCTTCCTTGGGGTTCCATATCCTGCCCACATTTGGGATAGTCTCTTCCTTCTTTCCCAGCACACTTCACAGGGCTTCCAGGTTCCACAGCCTTTTTCCAAATCATGGTTCTGAGTCCTTTCTCTACCTAAACACCAGCAGCTCCCTTGTGTACACAACTCAAGATGAAATTCAAAAAGACAGCACATGCATGATTTTTTTTTTAAGTTGGAATCAAGTAAACAGACATGTAAACTCAGGCTCTGGCTCTCAGTAGCTGTGATCTTAAGCAATTATGCTCTCTGATCCTGAGGTTCCTCATCAGTAAAAGGGAGAAATAATACCTGTTACTCCATTGGATTCTGGGTAAGAAGAAGGGAGAGGATGCTGAGAAATGCTTAACAGGATACTTGGCCCTTGAAATAAAACATTAGTTATCATTACTCTTACTTCTGGGTATGGATGTTGTCTTAGTCAGGGTTTCTATTCCTGTACAAACATCATGACCAAAAAGCAAGTTGGGGAGGACAGGGTTTATTCAGCTTACACTTCCACATTGCTGTTCATCACCAAAGGACTGGAACTTAAGCACATCAGGAAGCAGGGGCTGATGCAGAGGCCATGGAGGGATGTTACTGGTTTGCCTCCCCTGGCTTGCTCAGCTGGCTTTCTTATAGAATCCAGGACTACCAGGCCAGGGATGATGATACCACCCACAATATGACCTCTCATCTTTGATCACTAATTGAGAAAATGCCTTACGGCTGGATCTCATGGAGGCATTTCCTCAAGGGAGGCTCCTTTCTCTGTGATAACTCTAGCTTGTGTCAAGTTGACACAAAACCAGCCAGTACAGATGTCTCCTCTCCACTTCTGGTCCTGGCATCACTTAGAGACAAACAGCCTCTGAATTTACATCCCTAACCTGAACCTTTCTCTAGAATTCCTTCAAAGAAAGCTACCTACCCTCGAGTCTCCTCAAAAGGGACCTAAGCCTCATTGTGCTGGCTAGTTTGGTGGTGGTGGTGGTTTGGTTTGGTTGTTGTTGTGTTTTTTGTTTTGTTTTATTTTGTATGTTTGTCAATTTAGCATAAGACAGATTTATTTGGAAAGAGAGAGTCTCAATTTTTCCGTCAGAGTGGTCGATGGGCAAGTCTGTGGGGGCATTTTCTTACTTAATGATTGAGGGAGGAGGACCAAGCCCACTGTAGGCAGTGCCACCCTGGGCAGGTAGTCCTGGGTTGCATTAAAAAGCAAGCTGAACAAGTCATGAGAAGCAAGCCAGTAAACAGCACTCCTCCATGGCCTTTGCATTAGTTCCTGCCTCCAGGTTCTTGCCTTGAGCACCTGCCCAGACTTCCCAGGAGATGGGCTACAAGCTGTAAGCTGAAATAAATCTTTTCCTCCCCTGGTTGCTTTTGGTAATAGTGTTTATTATAGCAACAAAAGCTAACTAGGACACTCACCAAGGCTAAAGCAGCTCTTAGCTACTCCCATCCAATTACACAGCCATAGCCTTCTGATCCTGACAAACCCAGAGTCACCTCATATTCTCCTCTCTCTTGACCCATATTGTCATTAAGAAACCTTCCTAGGGGCTGGAGAGATGGCTTAGTCCATGAAGTACTTGCCTTTGAAACATGAGGACCCAAATTCCATCCCCAGAGCCCACACTAAAAACCAAGCCAAACCAAAAGGAAGATGAAGTGACTCAGGCTTATAATCTCAGAGCTGAGAAGCAGAGCCCTTTGGGTTCACTAGCCAACCAGATGAGCCTACACAGCAAGTTCCATGCCAGTGAAAAACCCCGTTTCTTAAGAAGAAAGGTGGACCGAGGAACAATATCAGTTCCAGCAAGGCTGAATAGAAGTACCCAGCCCTTACCTCCTCCACAAATAAGAGTCAAAGCTCCAGGTAGACAATGACAGCCTGAGGTGAGAGACTGGAGGAAGCTGGGTCTCAGCATAGAAGAAGCTAGAGCTTTGTAAGATTCAGAGGTCTTGAAGCAACAGCATAGGAGGAATAAATTTCCCCAGTAACTACCACATAGTACCCAGCTGTGGGTGAGCAGGGATAGGGCAAAGCACACACTGCCCTGGTGTGGTCGCTGACAATCACAGTTCCCAAATTGCTGAACAGACACCCAGGCCTGCAGTCTCACCAGGGACTGACCTGGACTCAACACAGTCACTTCTCTTTGGAGAAGAAGCCAACATCCTGCCAACTTCCAGAGCCAGGTTACCGTGGCAGCTCTACCGTACCAGGTTAGGTGGCAACTCTGGATTAGGTGGAGGTCCAACCAAATACTCTCCTAGGATCAGAGAGCCCAGGAAAGCTTCATCTCTGGGACCCCACAGCTGCCCCACCATGGTCTCCAAGAAAGCTGTGCACCCTCGTGAACCTATCAGCTGGCAACTGCAGCCGCAGCACTTGGATTGCCTGGTGCTTCAGAACATTGGTGCTTCAACAGAGAAAGGAACGGGGAAGGTGATCTCCCTCAAGGACTGAGAGTCTTAGGTGCCTATTCTGTAGGATGAAGAATGTAGCAAACTTTTTATGGCAATGCATGATTGAAATCAAGTGCCCACAGGGTCCCCACCATCATACTGTCATCCTTAATTCTGTGTATACAGCTGTCAGGACAGGGTGCACATTACACAGAGAGGAAACTGTAGTACCCAGTGCCACTTCACCCCATACAGTGTCTGTCCACACCACAGCCTGGTCTAACAGCAGATGCATCAGGTCCTTTACCATCACTGGGGCTGTCAGTGCCCAGAGGTCCTTTGCTATCAGCAGAGCCTGGGCAATACCTGAGGAAATGCCTGACAATGACACCATTCCCAGTTATCAGAGTGACAGCACGGTAGGCATCCATAGGCTTCCTGTATACCTTGCTCTTTTCCACACATCTAAGGGTTGATAGAGGGTCCTACCCATGCTCAGATCCCAGCTGTAGCACTTACAAACTGTGCCCAAAGTCATTCATTATAGCCTAAGAATTCTGGACTATTCATCTGGAACCAAAGCTGACTTTGCATATCAAAATGTCCAAGACTCCTCTTTGGGAGAAAGAGCTACTTATGAGAAGGCCACTCATGGATGGCAGAGAGAGCTGGTCCACTAGATGTATAAATCTCCATGCGGGCACACAAGCATGTCTTTAAAACAAGTTAGGATGATAGAACCTAAAGAAGATAGCGACTCTAGCAACAGCGCCCAAGAGAAAACCAAAATGAATGAAGCATGTGGTAAAGAATAAAATCATTACCATAAAGGACTTCAGGAGGTTAGGGAGATGGTTCAGTGGTTAAGACTACTTGCTGTGAAAGCAAACAGGCCTGAGTTCAAATCCAGAGCACCCACATAAAAAGCCAGGTGTAGCCATGAGACCCGCAACCGCAATGATAAGAGTCATGGCAACACACACACACACACACACACACACACACACACAAAGATCCCACAGGTTTGTATCCTTGAAGCAATTCATTATATTGATCAATTTCTTCCCCCCCCCAAAAAAAACAGAAATGAGGTGTTGCCACTCACCTCTACCAGCCCTGCTCTATAGAGAAACAAGTGACATCTGACCCATGACACACTAGGGTTTATGTATCCCCAAAGATGGTCTCATCCATGCTTGTCCAGGCCAAGACTGGACAGAGCAGACACCTTAAGTTCCTTCTGCAGCTCCAGATCTCACTGGCTTTAATCCCCACTCAGAGCTAGAGACAGACTGAGGACACTGAGTCCCAAGGATGGCCAAATGTCTGTTGCTCTCACATCTTCTCTATATTTGGCTATCTTCCTAGAGAACATGGTGGAAGTCAAGTAAAGTGAAGGAAGCGGGACTCTGTTCAAGGAACAGGTTCAATTAGGCATCTCTCCCCCAGTCAGCAGTGGTCCCATGGCCCAAAGCAGCAATCCAAGTTTTATTTGCTCATAAACATTAATGGGACCAAACCTCGGGGAAAGAAACAGGAAAAGCTAAATGCCATGGAGCATGCACGATGCCATAAAACACAAACTCTACGTGGAGGGGAAAGGTCAGAGCACTGGAAAGGGAGAACCTTCCTTCATAGATAGACTGGCCTTGGTGACTTCTGGGCACATATAGGGTTTTTCTATTCTTTGGGGTTTTAAAAGGACTCTTTCTGGAGTGCAAGAAAAAACTTTGAAGCAAAAAATAAATCTTTTCCATGCTCAGATAAAAGGAAACAATCCCACTGAGGCCCACTCAGAACAGCCTGACATGCTCAGAGAGGTCCTGGTATGAAGACAGGACTAAAAGAACTCAGAGGTCCCAGCCCCAGGCTCAACTTATCAATGACGATCCTAGAAATTTTTGGAAAACTCATATTACTGCTTCTCTCCACTTTGTCCTGTCCATGCTGGGGTAAGGCCCTGCTAAGGGGGCAGGGAACTGGTACAAAATACTACATCATATGCTTGGGAGTGTTCATTCTAACCCAAGCACTGTACAGAGCTCTGAAATGCACTATTCATTTGATCCATTCAACAACCAGATCAGAATACCCAAGACTCTGGGAGTAGAAGGTCGTGGTATAGCTATCATGGTTCAGCATCACAGAACAGGGCTGGAGCCCAGATACTCCAAGAGGTTATACTTTTTGGAGAGGTAAGAGAGGCCCACACACATACAGACTAACACATTCATGCATGGTTGAATGTAAAGGCCAAAGGCCAACCTCAGGGTCTATCCATTGTAGGATTATAATTTTCAAAGCCTACTTTTAATAAAGGTTCTTAAATGCTTTAACTTCACTTCTAACCCACCACCCACCAGAGGTAGTGGAAAGGAAAGGTTAATAGGGCAAAGGAGGAAGTGGACCTGTTTAGAAATAGTTCTTTGGAGCAAATCCAATCTGCACTGTCAGGATATCAGCAGTTCAGTTCACACAAATCACGGCAGCAAACTTGCAAACACCATTCCCGAATCAGCAACACCAGTTTCGATCCAGAATAAACTGTGAGGCTCTGCCAATAGGCCCTGCAGAAATGGCTAGAATCTCTGGGAACACCACCAGAAGTTCTTTAGTATGTTCCTCTCTATGAAGCCATGACAAACTATGACCAGTAAAGAATGGCAAGGCGAACCAATACCATACAGCATCATCAGCAAAGACCAGTGCTAGCAAGGCCCAACAATGACCAACGAAGAATGGTAGGTAAGGTGTACCAATACCACACAACACTATCCACTGTCTGTTGGGTCATATTCATACCCTTTCCAAACATCATGTATTCTCTCAAGCATCCACTCTAGCAAAACATCACACACCCCTTTCCCAAGCTGCTTCCAGAAAAACACCACGTGTCTGTTCTCAACAAAACATCTTTCCACATGTCTGCTTCAGCAAAACATCCTCTCATAAGACAGATTCCAGAAAAACATCACATGACATAACTGAGTCTCCAAAGAAAGCAGAAATTTCCACTTCTGTCAATCTTGTTTATCTGAGACAGGGTGTCTCACTAGCCTGGAACTGGCCAAGTAGCCTAGGCTGGCTGGCCAGTGAGCCTCAGGGAATCCATCTATCTCTGCCTCCCAGAACTGAGATGGCTTGTACTTGAACTCAGGGTCCTCATATTTTCATGGCAAGCATTTTACCAACTGATCTATCTCCCCAGCTCTGAACTGATGTGTTTTTTTAACCATAAACTGTCTGGCCCAATTGTATACAGTATCAGCACAGGACTTGAAATGAACATCTAGCTGCTTAAGCGAAGTCATGGCATTGAATTGAAGCCCTCTCCCTCAGATTCACATCTCTTCACTCTGAAGCCCCTCAGGGTCACCACCCATGTTAGACATAGCTCCGTATTTTCTCTCCCTTTCTTTCTTTCTTGAGACAGGATCTTCTGATGTCACCCAAGCTGGCCTTGAACTGATGATCTTCCTGCTGCAGCCTCCTAGGTGCTAAAATCACAGGCTTTAGCCGACATACCCAGTGTCTTGTCTCCCTGAGGTTGGGAAGGAACCAAGGGATTTTGGAGATCCTCCTCTGATCAGCCTTGTATCTAGGTTTGAACATGGGAGGAGAAACACAACTCATTTCCTTTCCTGACTTCCTCTCTCATTTGCATATTAGATTTCCACGTGGTGTTGGATTTTAGAAGCCCAGTTCCCTGGAGGAATTCCTAAGAAGCCATCTGTTCATGTGCTTCTGAGCCGCCTTGGCAAACTGAAACATGGGATGCTCATCAATCATCCAAAGGGAGATGCTCATTCATTCTCAGGGAGACTCATGTGCATATGCCCTTGAACATGATGGCTGCTTCACAAGAAGGCTCACATTTAGATCTTTCAGATGCTCTAACCATTCTGGAATCGTCTCTGATTTGGAACAAGACAGGCCTGTCCAACTCAGAGACATGTACAGGGCCAAAGCTGGAGAGACCTTGGAGGGGATTGTGTATTAGGCCAGGAACATGTCTGTGCCCAGGGCAGACCCTGTTCTACACAAAAGGATGCAGATACAATACTAGAAGTATATCCATCACCAACTGAGTCATGAAGCTGTCCCTAGCTCAGATATGTGGCTGGCCAAGGCTACAATGCCCTTTAGTGTGACTATAGTCAAAAGTTACAGCTTTGCTGTAAGCAGCAAAGCTGTGAGTTTTGTCTTAGCTGAAGTAGGCCCCATTCAAGTTGGTCCTATGAGCTCAGTTTTTCTTTTCCATGGTAGTCAATGGGTTCAATTTCTCTCTCTGGAGTCAAGGCAGTAATGGGAGGGGGGTGAGGAGAAGACTTTTAAGCAGAATCCTATTTTGCAACCAAAACACACATCAGGGAACACATGGTCACCTGTCTGCCTCAATCAGAAAAAAACTGAGCTCTGAAAGGAACAAATGTGTTCAAGGATAACTTACTATAAGGCTCCCAATCCATGCTCTGTCCAAGCACTCACCAGAAGGCTAGCCTCCCAGACTCTGGATCAGCAGTACCCCGCTTCCTCAGTTGGCAAGAAGAAAATGGATAAGATGACAGCCCCAAGCCATCCCTGGCCCCTTTACTTCCTCTTATACCTCTGTTCTCTCTCTCTCTCTCTCTCTCTCTCTCTCTCTCTCTCTCTCTCTCTTTCTCCTCTCTCTCTCTCCAGAGATTTATGTCCCATCACCTCATACCTTGACAGAAAGATTTTCAAAACAGGGAGAATTTCCTTTAATATTTCATTAGTATATGCAAAACAAGGCAGTCAACAGCCTGGAGGCCTGAGTTGCTGCAGGAGAGTGGGGACTGAACAGATGGAGTGCTTCTGCTCACATCTTTCCTCCATGGGGCTTCCTGGCCCCAGGTGAGCTCCATTTGGCTGTGAAGGTGAATGTCCAGCCCGATGCTCCCACTAAACCAGGAAGCAATCTGCCTGCAATCACAGGTCCCTGATAAGACCCTCAAAGGGGCCTTGAAGGCTATGTGAGCAGATGTATATGTGACTCTAGCAGGCCTGCACAAAGCTCAGAGGAAGCCACAGCAGGGCAGATGGTAGTCTTGCCTAAGGGTCACTGTGGGAGCTGGTGGGTGAGCCTGTATGGTAGTTAGCGTAAGAGTAGGAAGCAAAGTGTGTATACTCCCAGAGGATTTTCCTGGACTTTCTAGGACAAAAAGAATATGTGGTCATAGCTAGTGTGGTAGCTCATGTCTTTTATCACTAAAGCAGAGATAGATATATCTCTGTGAGTTCAAGGCCAGCCTGGTCTATGTAGTGAGTTCCAAGACAGCCAGGGACACATAGGGACTTAGTATTGCAGCCTCCCCCCAAAGAATCTGTGGTTAAACAAGTGTAGGAAACACAGGGTTAAGAAAGGGTTCTTTTCCTTTGAAATGTTTGAGCTCTTTAGAATCTCCTGGAAGAAAGGGCAGAATGAGTTGTTCCCAGTATCACTTGGTTGCCATTGGTGACTCTTCCAAAGCTTCTTATAGGACCAAAAGGACCTTATGGAATCTGAGCTCAGAAGGTTCCAACAAGAGCTCACAGGGATCAAGCCTCGATGACAGGCTGGGAAACCCTACCTCCTCCTCTCCAGGGAGGCTCAGATTCACCACCCGGAAATGGTCATGTTCCTCATGCCAAGCTGATTTGAGCAGAGGGAAATTTCAGGTCACCAGAGGCCCTTTTCCTACCATTACCTAGATGGGAATTCAGAGAGACTCCAGACAAGAGATTAGTTCAACCACAGATGTCCCGCGCTATGGTCTCGCCAGCAAGAACGACGCGGCACACATAGGATCCTTCTGCAGTAAAGCTTTAATGCATCTTGAGAGGGAGAGCATAAGCTTGCCACGAGTGGAGACCCAGAACAATAGAATACCCGCCCTTTATATGGGTCACAGCGCTTGCCTGGGACATGGAGCTTCCCCATTGGCTCCCGCACACCAGGCCAGATGCCGCCACGAGAGAGGCTGAGATTCTGAAGTGGAAAATTACCAGGTGCATGCGCACTAGCCTGTTTACAACTTGTCCTCGGCCGAATGTAGGCGCCATCTTGTAATGGCGGATGTGGGTGCTCAGGCGGCTCCCAACACACAGACATGTGCTCAGCTTAGATGCCTCCCTACTTCTGATAGGAAAGCAGCTATGCCCCAATGTCTGCCACCTGACATGACCCCAAGGGCAAAGCCAAACAGGAAGACACTCTGTAGATACTCTGTGCTCACTGCTGGGAAGGTGTATAGTCTTCCCTCTGCCCACCTTCACCTGGGAGGTTATGTGCCCCACAGTCGTCCATGAGCTCACCTGTCTGTCTCCTAGACTGAGGATGCTTCCAGTGGCACAACTATCCTGGTTGACTCATCCTTGACAATCAGACAGAGATCAAAGGCCACACACACACACACACACACACACCCCATGCTACTCATTCTTATTTGTACCTCTATATTTATACCTCTAAGACCACATAAAAAAGCCAGGACAGAGGCCATGAGTGCCAAGGGCCAGCTCCACTGCAGCACCCTGGCCACTCAGCAAGAAAAAAAAATCAGCTTTATGTCAGCCAAGCATGAATCCCATGTCAGCACCCTGAGCTTCCTCTTCTCTCTCGACATATGTCTCACCTCACTGGGGGTAAACTGCAGACTTGTATGACATCATAACATGAAGGTTCATGGACATAAATAAGCCCATGAAGTTGTCATGGGCCACAGAGGTTTAGAGGACAGTCTCATGGCACAGTGTCATCATGGAAGAGTCCTACTGAAGGGTGGAAAGCCAGAAGGAAAGGCATCCATTTACAAAATGAATTGGTGTCTGGGAGTAAGGTGCTGTGCACAGCAATTTTTCTAGATTAGGCAGCTGTGAGGATGGGGACAGAAAGGGACTCACCAAGGTAGAGAGAGAGAGGCAAGAACTGCTTGCCTGACCAAGGCCAGAGGTGAACAGCCCTGTACCAAGACTCAGGTCCTCCTATGCCCCTGCGGACCCCAAAGCTGGCATTATCACATCCCCCAAAAGGTTTTTTTTCTTTCTCAAAACAGCTACCTTGCAGCCCTTTCTTAGGGGCTTTTAACGGCTTTCAAAATACAAACCTGGCACTACAAATGCTGCCTGGCCAATTTGCCGGAACACTTCACCTCCCCAGAAATTTCTCCTCAAATGACTTTACTTCTGCCACAAACAGAGTCTTTGGGGCGATGGGCTTTTTAATCAACAATTATAAGAAGTTTGAAAAGTCACTTTTAAAAGGCTGTCACGGTGGTGAGCCTGCTCAGCTCTTTGCCCTACTCCCGAGGGACTTCCTCTGTGGCAGTAGGAAGCAGGCACAGGCAGAAGGTGGGTAGGTGGGGAAGAGCGTCATCCATCACCCTGAGACAGGTCCAGGGTGCCCAGGGGTCCTCTGAGCACACATCTGCAGCGGGTGTAGTGCTGCCGTGATTTATCACAGGCAGGCTGGCACCTCCTGCAGTTAAGCTTATCAATTTGGTGGCTGCTGCTCCTCTCACTAACCTCCAAAAGTGCTTGTGCCTGGGAACCCAGGCCTGGTATCTCCTGACCTCACCACACAGGTATCCAAGCCATGACCTCTGTTCTGCACCCTGTGTCTAATTGCTCCCCTGGGATCTCCTGAACTCAAAATTTCTGAGGAAAACACACATGAGGGAACCATTTTCCTCCAGCCACCTTTTCTCAGCCCTGCGTCTCATCAAGAGACATGTCACTACCACGCCACTACCCTGCCATCCCCTAAGATCACAAGCTTTGCCACTGGCCTATCCTCTGTAAGATCTGACTCCAGCCAGAGTCTGCTTAGCTTTCTGAGCAGACCACCTCACATCCCTGCACCACTGGACTGCTAAACCCTACAGGGCTCCTCTGCCTCCTCTCCCTTCTTCACCCAGCAAAACCAGGCCTCAGTCCACCTCCAACCAGTGCTAGGACATACATCTCAATATGCACCAAAGGGAGCCTGAAGTGGAAACTTAAGGGTTCTTTAGAAAGTCTGCTGGATGGTGTTTTGCTGGGGCAAGCATGTGAAGGAATGTTTTCCTAAGTTGACACAGGTGAAAGACTAAGGCAGACTAGTGAAGGAACATTTACCTAAAGCAGACACAGGTAAAAGGAAATGCTGCTAAAACAAGCACGTGAAAGAACACGTGATGAAGGACTCTTTGCTAACAACATACATACATTGGTCCACCTTACATTGTGTAGTTGAGATGCATTTGTCAGGACTCTGCAGACTCAGGCTGATTGTATGCACATGCTGAGGCAAGACCTGTGCTGAGGCAAGGCACGTGAAGGACATGTGATGTTTGGAGGGTATAAACAGGACTCGATGGAGTGACAGAGACAGAGCTTGGCTTGCTGGTACAGCTAGCTGTGCAATGCTTCTGAGTCTCATCTTCGCTGATCTTTGCTTCCCAGCGGCACAGCCAAGAACTTCTTCTGGTGTTCCTCCTGGTCCCTCCTGCTGACTTGAGCTGAGGCTGAGGCCTGGCTGTCTCTGCTAAGTCATATCACTGTTGCTGCTAACCCAACTCTGTGAAACTGGATTGCTGGTGTATTCCTAAAGTGTTTGAGAGTGGATCGAGCTGCCGCTGTTGACCTGTGAACTAACTTCCAGTTTCCAGACAACAAAGATGGGAGTTGCTCCAAAGAGCTTTTCTAAACAGGTCCACATCCTCACCCACCCACCCCACACACCCCCCATATCCTTTCTTTTTCATTACCTCTGGTGGGTCTACAAGAAAGATTAAAATGTCTAAAAATCATCATTAAAAATAAGATTTTAAAAAATTAAAGTTACAGGAGCCCATCCCCACCTCTGGCCCCCGCCAGCTGGGCTAGAGGCTGTGGAGACAGAGGGGGCATGGGTCAGCAGGCCAGTGGCCATTTCCCTCATGTTCACTGTGGATCATTCCAACACTAGAGAGAACTGAGTTAGCAAGTTGGGACCCTAAGACAGTGCCCTCCACCAACATGTCCAGCCACTTTCCCTCAGACCTGGTGCTCCACACTCAGGCCTCCTCTTTCCTCATTCCTTTCCCAGTCTCTTTGCCTCAGCATCTCCAGTCTGCCCCACGCTCCTGACATCCTTAACATTCTGGGCAGCCAGCCCTGGCTTCTCTAAACACTCCCTGATTCCCTTCCAGAGGTGGGAATGATGACTCTTTATTGTCTTGTTGACTTGGCTAGATTTGGGATTACCCAATAGTTACACAGCTCCAAGTGTATCCGTGAGAGGCTGCAAGACAGAGGATGCCTGGACTAGCAGCCTCATGTTCCTACTATGGTAACATCCCCCACTATGATGACCTATACCTTCAGACTGTGAGCCAGAATAAAATCTTCCTTCTTCTGTAGACCAGGCTGGTCTTGAGCTCAGAGATCCGCCTGCCTCTGCCTCCTGAGTGCTGGGATTAAAGACGCGCACCACCACTGACAAGCATAAATCTTCCTTCCTTAAATTGCTTTTGTCAAGTATTTTGTTACACACAATGAGAAAAGCAAATGATTCTAAGTCCTGTCAGCCAGTTGGGTGATGTCTGTTTTAGTCCTGAACCTGACTCCCCTGCTGCTCTTCAGCTCTGCTGAAGGACTTCATTTGTTTGGTTTGAGGATACTCCAGAGTATTCAGAGTATTCTCAGTAAATGTTGACTGAAGAATGTATGCCCGAGTAGGAAACTGATGAGCTGTAGAATATAGAATGTACAGAGTGGCTCTATCCATTATGGCAGGGACACTGTGGCAGTGGGAATGTGAGTAGCTGGTCACACTGAGTTCCCAGTCAGGGACAAGAAAGAGGAAAGTGCTGGTACTCAGCTGGCTTTCTCTTTTAGCCCCAAACTTCACATCAACTAATGGTCTTATAAAGCTGTCAATCATGGGTCCCCTCCTCCCAGACCCAGCCTATGGCACAGAGATTGGTGTGAGTACCAAGCTGAAACAATTATAGAACCGAATCTCCCCACTGTAATGAATCTAGTTAGATACAATAGAGCAAGGCCAATCATACATCTAAAGGTAGATTGCGATCCACTGGTATGCCAAGCTGGAAGTGGGTAGCCATTTTCAATGCAATAAAACAGAAGCCCACCTGAATGAGCAATCAGAGAAAAGGGAAAAGGAAAGAAAAGACATTATTTGTGTTGCTGGATCCAGCCTTGACTGAAGGAAGCCTCTGAATTGGCCTGCTCTTTAAAAGCAAGAATCAGAGAATCCAGTGTTTCTCCATAGACGTTGCTCAAACCAACCATTCAACCTATGAATGAACTTGCCTCTTGAATCCCTTGACCAATAATTTCAGAGCCTATGATTTTTAGTGTTCACTGTAAACAAGATCACCTAGGAGACAAGCTTTCAGGAACACCTGTGAGGGATGGTTTAGCCTCTGGACATACCTGTGAGGGATATCTTGATTAGGTTAATTGAGGTAGAAAGCATGCCTACTATGAGTGGTCCTATTCCCTAGGTTGGAATCCTGCACTGCATACAAAGAAGATGAGCTGAGCTCTAGAAAGCATCCATTGCTGATTCCTATGGATGCAACATGGCCAGTTGCCCCAAGTTCCTGCTGTTTTGACTTCTACACCATGGTACAAAAATTGCTTTGATCAGGGTGTTTTATCACAGCAACTGGAAGAAAAAAATAACTAAGACAGAACCTGTGAATAGGCCTGGCAGTACCCAGGAAGGAAGAAAAAAAGTAATCACCATTGTGACCAGTCTCTATACCTCAATCCACCCTGGAAGGAAATGCTTCTTCCCGCACCGTCTTCTCTGTTCTGAAATCAGGAAGTTCTCCATACAAGAAACATAGTTTCCATCCCCCCAGGCCTAGGGAGAAGTGGGATAGCCTTCTAAACCGGAATGTATTCTGTAAGGCCAACCACTCACTCCTGTGCATGTGAATGGGGGTGCCCCTCTCAGGGGTGCTCCTCCACAGCTTTCATCCTCTCATTCAACATGTCCCATCATCTTGGGCCAAGTCCTCAACCAGCAGGGTTCTAAAGAGGTTCTGCCAGTGAGGAGCACTCACTCATGTGAGAGGAGCCCTCATGTGAGATCTGAAAGCAGCCCTGATTTTCAAGCAAGCATTCTGAGTGGGTGGGTGATTAGGGGCTTTGCCAGGAGCTTTCTGGTTTTCACTGAGCACCTCCCGCTCAGAAGTCTTAGGCCATTAGCATCAGGAGCTGCAGCCACCTTGGAGGTTCCTAAACTTCTGGGTTTCCTAAACATGGCTCTCTCATCTCTGCTCCCTCCTGCCCCACCCCGAGCACTTGGGTAAAATCTCTACCTTGCTTTACTCCAATGTGTTCCTCTGGAAATGCTTCAAGGGCTTCTTGGTTCCATTTCTCTAAAGGAGTGAACAGGATCACAAGGCCAGGACTCCTCCCAAGCTGCCTAGGTGAAAAGCTGGCTCCATCCTAGAACTCTAGAGAAAGCCCTGTAGCTGTGTTAGTGACTTGTCTCCTTTGACAAAACATCTGACAAAAGCAACTTCAGAAAGGAAGGATTTATTCTGACTCATGGCTTAAGGGTATAAAGTCCATCATGATGGAAAAGTCATGGCAGCCAGAGATTAAGACCATTGGTCACATCCACCACGTGTCTGCATTTAGGAAGTAGAGGGAGACTGATCCTAGTTCCAGCCTTCTCTCTCCTTTTCATGCAGTCCAGAATCTCAACCTATACAACAGTGTCGGTGAGCTTATGTGGTTCTTCCTGCCTCAGCTAACCAAACTTATAAAATCCCTCAGAGAATTGCATAGCTATTTGTCTCCAGGTGATTCTAGATTCAGTGTAGTTGACAACAGACATCATCATAAGCTTACCTAACCCTGTCAACTTGACACCTAAATGCTTCAACTTTAAGCCACAGCCTTCCACCCACTGCTCCTGTAGGTGTGTGGTCCTCTCAGAATTCAAAAATGCCTTCTGTCCAACTTCAAAAGTCCTCACAGTCCTTAACAGTTGCAAGAGTGCTCTAAAGTATGTATTAAGTCTACTTTGAGCCTCAAGCAATATCTTAACTGTCAGCCCCCATACAATTAAAAAATAATCATAAGTTGCATGCTTGCAATAACCAGTGGCATGGAGTAAGCATTACCATTCCAAAAGGGAAGGCTAAAGATATAAACAAGGAGTGATCAGACCAAAGCAAGACCAAAACCCACCAAGTCCTGCGTCTCCAAGGCTGGCATTTGAGGCTGCCAATGGAATTGTATGGGCTCTAAAGAGCCACCTGCAGCACACACATCACCTCTCTTGGACCAGCTCTACTCTATGCCTTCAACTTTCCTTGGCAGAAATCCTATAGTTTTGATACCTTCAACAACCTAAGGTTTCTGTTGCATCTTGGGGTTGATCTCTCTCTCAGCTTCATTGAATACCCTCCCATGTCCTCCTTGCAGGGACTCTGCCACACACTAGCTTCAGTGGCTCTCTGGAACTGTGGTCCAAGACTCCATGACCCCTCAATGTTTTATCTTTTTTTTAAAAAAATGATTTAGTGTAAGTTTTACTTACATGCATGTGTGTGTGTTTGTGTGAATATGTGCAGTGTGCGCCCAAGTGTCCACAGAGGTTAGAAAATGGTATCAGATATAAACAATCTGGAGTTACAGATGGCTGGGAGCCATGGAATGTGGATGCTGAGAACTAAACTTGGTCCTCTGGAAGAGCAAGAAATGTCCTCAACCACTGAGGCAGCTCTCTAACTCCTCATCCCTTCATCTTTAATGCTTATATAAGATTAGTACCAAGTGGGCAATATTGCCAAAGTTGGGCTGCCAGCTTGGGATGGAGCATGGTTGGTCCCCTTGAACTGCAGTCTCCTGGCCCTTTGTGTGCTAGGAGGAGGTTGTTCCTGAGCATGGAACCTGTCCAGCAACACCTCCACACAGGCTCTCTCCTTTCTAATCAATTCATATTTCTACAAAACTGAGCCTTCGATGAGTGGGGTCTTACCCTCAGGGTACCTTTTCTGTTGTCCCTGGTCAGAGTGACAGGTAGAAACCTTAATTCCATTGCTTTCTTTAACAGTCATAAATAATTTGTCATCTTTGTTCTCCTCATCCAGAACTTTAAACTTGATCACACATCTCTTCTCACCAAACTTGGCATTTTTCTTAACTTTCTGCTCTACTTTCTGGTGTCTCTCACTGTAGACCTGGATGCCAGCTGCCACTAATAACCATGACACAGCTTAAATGCTATTCTGTCTGGGAACTTCCTCATCCAAGGGATTGGTCCATTGCCTTTAAATTCAACGTCACTCATGCTCATGGGACATAGGCAGAATCTAGTAAGACTCTTTGTCAGAGTGTCTCACCAGTATTCCCATCCTCTTGTTGACAGAATCTTTGTTCCCCAGTGACATGTCACAAATGAAGCCTCCACCATCCATACTTTTCAGTATTTCTGTCTTCCAAGCTCTCACCAGAATGTCTGGTTAAGTTCTATTTACAGTGCTTAAGGGTTTCTAGCCCAAACTCTTCCACATCCCTCCAGAAAACCAATTTTAAAAGGACAAGAACCACATGGTCAGCTCTACCACAGTAACAACCTCACTTCTTGTTCTGTATTAGTTACTTGTGTTACAACAAAATACCTAAAGAAAAAAGGGTTTATTTGATCTTACCATTCCAAGGGACACAGTCCAGCATGGCAGGTAGCTGATCACTCTGCACGTGCTGGCTACTTTATGTCAACCTGAAACAAGCTAGAGTCATTGAAGAGAACCTCAATTGAGAAAAAGCCTCCATAATATTCAGTCATAGGGCATTTTCTTAATTAGTGATTGATGGGAGAGGGCCCAGTCCACTGTGGGTGGGGCCATCCCTGGGCTAGTGGTCCTGGGTTCTATAAGAAAGGCTGAGTAAGCCATGGGAAGCAAGCCAATAAGCAGCACCCTTCCATGGCCTCTCCATCAGCGCCTGCCTCCATGTTTCTGCCCTGTTTGAGTTCCTCTCCTGACTTCCTTCAATGATGGACTACAATGTGGAAACTTAAGCAAAATAAACCCTTTCCTCCCCAGGTTGCTTTTTGGTCATGGCGTTTTATCACAGCAATAGAAGCCTTAGCTAAGATAGCATCCATGGTCAGGAAGCAGAGAGGAATAAATGCTCATACCCAGCCACTTTTAGAGCAATTCAGGACTCCAGCCCACAGAATGCTGGGTCTTCTCACTTCCATTGACCTAATCTAGAAACTATGTCACAGATTATCTCAGAGAGTTATCTCCCGGTGATTCTAGATTCTGTCAAGTGGACAATCAACATAAACCATCACACATGGTCCTCGGGAGCTAATGAAATTGCAACACTGATAGAGTGTATACCCTCTATAGCAATCAAAGCAGCATGGCTGAAGACTGTACTATCATTGGAAATGGAGCAAACTATTACAGGATTGAGCCAGACAAAGGTAAGTGAACTTGAATGCATAGTTATACTATGACTAAGTACTATGGCTAAGAACACACACACAGACATACACACATACACACACACACAGGAAAACAGAGAGAGACAGACAAAAACAGAGACATACAGAGAGACAAAGAGACAGTCAGACAGACAGAAAAGAGAGAGAGAGAAATAGACACACAGAGAGGGCCCATGCCATGGGTAATACTGTCAGTTATTCAGCAGAAGGCCCTTGCCTCCCATCTCCCCTTATTACCCAAAATCCCCTTCACCTGTCTCAACTTAGTATAATAAGGGAGGGCTGTGCCAACGAAAGAAAGAGAAAGAGAGGGGGGCGGGGAGAAGAAAAAGGAGTCACATACATTATACATATGGAAAGATGTGTGCAGAGTGGGAGCCATTCTATCAGAAAGGTGTGGTTTCGGCAATACTGTTTTTTAAGATTTTCTGTCATTGTGCCTTGTATTTTAGAAGAAAAAAGAGAAAGAACATAAGCAAATTGAAAAAGATTCTCTCTCTCGGGTTTCTCAGGCTTGGGTGAATGGTGAAATTACCTGTACTGTACTGCAGAAGAAGTCCTTTCCCTCCTCCCTCACGGAGAGCTGCCCAACTCCGGAGTGGCCCAGTGGAAACTAGGTCCCACCCCATTGCTGGTATTTGAGCACCACCACAACTGATGACCTCCTCGAGCCTCAGTTTTCTTCCTAATGTATTTTCTCTTAGAAGTCGCTGCCTTGATTCATCTCTATGTGGCTGAATGCACAAGCTGAGCCAACATCACAGTCAAGTTGAGGCCCAGGCCCTGACACCACACTTGGAAGGTCCTTTCTGATTAACTAAAGGGCTTGCCGCCCTACATGTGATATGCCGACCGGTGGAATTTGCTGGAATCACCCCCAGACCACACAGCTAACTTTTATCTTCTGTTCTGAAAACCTGTCAAACTCATCATCTCTGGCCCACAAAACAAATTTATTTTTTGAGTCATGTAGAAAAAAATTGAAGCTGAAACGGTGCAAGGGGAGGAGGCTTTTTATATTGGTGTCAGGCATCTGTGAAACCTAATGGAGCTGTTCTTTGACAACATTATCTGTGTTTGGCTAATTTGGTAGAGTAGACAGCATCCTCTATTGAACAGGAAGAATAGAACACACAGTCCTAGGAAAGCAGAGAGTTGGCCCATTGTGGGTAATTTGTTTCCACTATTCATACTGCAGATAGGCATACAATTATAGAGGCGCTCGTAGTTAAATTTCTATTCATTCTTTTATCACCTGGCAAATGAAATAGTCATTTTTTAAAATAGCTTGAGGCAGAGATGTGTGTCAGTAAACAAAAGGGCAGGCTTCCTTATCACGGTATATTTTGCCCTGATTATTTGTGCTTTCACCCCTTGAAAGCTATAAGTCTAATTCAGAGAGTCGACCCCCCACTTGGGGGCATTTGTCTTCCAAATGCAGCCCAGATGGGGACAGTGACAAGAAACAACAGGAGGAAAGTCTTCCTGATCTCAACCTTCAGTGCTGGGGACAGATGGAGGACAGGAAGTGCTCTTAGGGGAGAGAACATTAGGTGCTACAGAGTGAAGGCCTTGGGAGTTCGTAGTGGCCAAGGAGTCAGGCAGGACTTGGAGCCACCTGCTGAGCATAGATGGGATGACAAATACTCCAGGTAAGCTTACAGGCAGGTCTCAACAGAACAAGCCCTGTCTATGCTGCTCACCAGGTTGGGATAGTTGCCCAGGTGTCCTGGAAACGTCTCAGGTATGGCCCCCTCAATCACACACCCATGTCATACACGTGAGAGCTAAGTCTCATAAATATTCATGGATATCATAAATATTCATGAGCACCCCATCAACCTGGAAGCTTCTCTTTACAGAGAGTGGAAGTGTACTTCTCTGGTCCTGTCTCCCAACAGCAAGCCTAGACTAATATTAGTTCTTATAGCTAACATGCTCTGGGATGTGGGGGTTGGGCAGCTGCTTTCATAATCTAAGCCAGAGGCCTGGTGAGACAGCTCAGAGGGTGACACTAACTACTGCACAAACTTAACCAGCTGAGTTCAACTCCCAGAACCCATGTGAAGGTGGAAGTGGAGAGCAGATGCTACAGAATCATCCTCTGACTTCCACACAAGAGTCATAGTGCATGTGCACGCATGTGCACTCACGAGTGTGTACACACACACACACAGAGTCACACACACACACACACACACACACACAATGTAGGGCCAGAGAGATGGCTCAGCAGTTAAGAGTGCTTGCTGTGCTTGCAAAGGACCGGAGTTCAGTGTCAAAATATTTCTCTCTCTCACCATCTTGGGAATTCAACATCTATAAATGTTGTAGCTGCAGGCCCAACCCATCTCCAACTGAACGGGACCTGTGGCTTCTCCAAAGAGTCAGGGTAGACCCTCCAGGATAAAAGGCAAGGAGAATGGACAGAGGCAGGGCACAGCCTGAGGCAAAGCAGGCTCAGATAGAACACATCCCTCAATCAGGAATGCATCTGGCAAAGCTCAGTGTCAGGTCCTGATGGTCCAAGCCAATTAACTGCTACCAGACATGGCTCTCATCATCCTGTCCTAAAACCCATCCAGGCTTGAGGGCCAGTGTGGGGTGGGAACCAACAAGAACACCTGCAGCTGGAAGCCCAGATGTTAAGGGACTTCTGTGTGAACTTTGCAGTATTAAAAATAAAATCAAAAAATTAAAGAGAAAAGTTAAGCATACTGTCTTGGCTTGTATCCTCCAGGATGACTTTGAAAGCTGGGTGGTGAAACTGAGCCGTCTGGATTTTTTTTTTCTCTCTCTGATGCTTCCCTCAAAGTCCTTGACAAAAGGCATACAGTAAAAAGCTGATAGGATCTCACTCGGCTGCCCCCCCCATGATGGAAGAGAAGTTGGGGAGACTCAGGGAATTATGTGACAACCCAAATACCACAAGGAACAAGCATACCCCAAACAGAGCTTTGTCAGACATAGAAGTAGAGCTGGAATGATGGATACAGGGAAGCCACAGGAAGGTCTGGTCCCCAGCATGCACAGTCACCAATAGCTTGCTTGTTACTTACAGGGCACTTGTTTTGAATGATCTTATGAACCTGAGCCTCCTCAGCAGCCACTAAGATGACCCCAAATTCTAACAGAGATGCTACACTGATATGGGGTGGTAACAGGGTGCAAATGTATTTTGTCACCCCCAAGTGTTGTGTGTGTCACGTTCCTCCTGGCCCTGCATGACACCCTTGATAGAACTGACCTCAATGCGTGTCCTAGATGAAGGAAATCAGCACAGGAACTTGAAGCATTGCTTGCTGGCTCACTCAGACAGCAGACACTTGCTTAGCTTTCATCCTTATTGGCCTAGGGAATGGTGTCACCCATGCTGTGCTGGGCCCATGATCTCAATTAATAATCAAGACAGTCCCTCACAAACATGCTTATAGGCCAATCTGATCTTGGTAATTCTTCAGTCAAGACTCCCTTCTCAGATGACTCTGGTATATGTCAAAGTGACTGTGAAGCTAACTAGTGCAACTCGTAAGACCTCGAGATTTAGGAACTCAAGGAAATTGTGTCTACCCCACACCAAGGCCGTACCAAAAAGAGAAAGAAAGAACACTGTGTGGAACCAAATCCCTGATGACCTTGTGTTCAGATAAAACAAATCACAAGAGGGAGTCAAGAGGAACCCTACCTGCATGGTGGCATAGGGTTCACAGCCACCCCAACATTACTGTGAGACACTGTTTTGAGACTTGCACCTGGCTGGCCAAATCTTGGAGCCCTGGCTGGCGTCCAAACAGTCCTTAGACTATAAACAACTACAGCTTGCCCTGCTCAGTACTGGGGTCTGGGAATACCAAGTGCCCACAGACAAAACCAAATGGACCTGATGTCACTGGACTGAGCTCTTGACACAGGGTATAATGAATCATCCAACAAACAAACAGCACACATGCAGGCCAGACAAGAGTATCAAAGCCCATGGACTGAAGCCACTCTCCCTCCATAGACCCTACCCATTGTTGAAGACACACATGGCTTGGGAACCACACTCAGGACTCCTCTGCAGATACATTCCTGGAGAGGCTTCTGGCTACCGAGGCTCTGAGACCTGAGGTTAGGGTTAGGGTTAGGGTTAGGGTTAGGGTTAGGGTTAGGGTCATTGCTGGGGTTGTCCTTCTCAAAACCCTGATCCAGAGCCTCCAAGCCATCACCGTCCTCCAGTTCTTATGACCTGAACTTCTAAGGGCTCTGTCTCTAGCCCCACTGACACCCTCTCCCCTCCCCACACACAAGCCCATAAATACGAAAGACATGACGTTTGCCTTTTCCAGAGCCCCATGCCCGGTGAGCCAGCCCCAAGATTCCTATATTATTATCCTACTTTTTAAACATGCTATGCTGTTTCCAAGTCCATCCCCATGAACCTGTGCCTGTATTCCCTTACACACCCATGCAAATCCTCTGCTTTAAAAATGTCATTGAATTCTGTCAAAGACACTGGATACACTATTTCGTCTCCACAGTAGGCCTCTGCACAGTCTGCCTCCTGACACTCCTGATTTCCCCACCCAGCCCTGAGGCCTCCCTACACAGGGAGCTTCTCAGAGGGGGTCTCAACCCTCCAGCCAACCAGGCACTTTGGGTGGAGGCGCTCCTCAGCCTTCAGCCTTCTCCAGCTCCCCTCAGTCTGCTCAATATCTAGATTATTCTCAGGGCTCTCCCACATAAACCATCTACCCTCTCACCTCAGGGCCCATCTAAAGATAGAGCTTTAACTGCCATGTATGGAGCAATGAATTCCATATTTATGCCCCAGACCAGCAGCAAAGTTTTACCCTACACTCTATACTGGACCAGAGACTCCAAATCTTCCTCGGTGTCTCCCCTTGAAGCTCTAAAGGAACCTCTGGAATCACCCTCTTGTTAACTCTCTTATTTCCTTCCTGCTGAACAATCCATTCACCAACCTTACTTCTCCACTGCAGCAAAGGGCTCCACCATTCCAGATGTCCACGTGCTCAGGATAAAAGCCCAGCTGGAATTCATGTTTCTTGGCCTTACACCTCACAGCACACACAATCAGCCCCTGTAGATGGCTCTACCACGAGAGGAAATCTAGACATCGGTCCCCTCTTTCCCCCTCCATGGTGTAGTTCTGGTTAACTCACTAAGTCCTTGCCAGCAAAGCTGCAAAGAGTCTCCCGACTCTATACTTGTCTCTCCGAGGTCCACAGTGATCATGGAAACAGGGTTCCCAGACTAGTGTCAGAACGAATCGCCAGTGCTGCCAGGCTCCTGCTGATAGATACCCTCTTAACACATCTCCTATCGTACAGCTTCCTGTGCCTCTTGCTTCTGGTCCTAATGGGAGCCCCGGCACAAGCTTACCCCTCTGCCTGCCTAGAGCATTTTGCCTTTGCATTTCCAGGTGATAGACTCCTTGTCGCTCAGATCTCAGCCCAAGTGTCCATCATCATAGAGTTCTTCCCAGACTACTTCTCCCATCCCCATAGTTGCAATTCCATTTCAAAGAGACAATCTGCATCCTTGGAAAGCCGAGACAGTGCTCAAATCACACAGCTTCACATCAGCAGACCTGCCCTGGCTCCTATGAGTAGGCCATCTCTTTCAGTGTTCCCGCTGTCTTTAGCATCCATGTCACTCTCCCAGGACACTGGTGTTTCCTAAATCCTAGACATGTGGCCAGCCCAGGTCTTGTTCTGAACAAAAAGTAAAGGTCGAGGAAATAGCTCAGTGGGTAAAATGCTTATTATAAGCACAGGATCTGAATCCAACTCACATTAAAATAAAAATAAAAAATGAATAAGTTGGGTGGTGGTGGCACAGACCTTTAATCCAAGCGCTCAGGAGGCAGAGGCAGAGGCAGGAGAATCTCTGTGAGTTTGAGGACAGCTGGGGCTACACAGAGAAACCCTGTCAGGAAAAAAAAGAAACAAAACAAAAAACAAACAAACAAACAAGTCAGTTGTAGGGGTATGTGTTTTTATAGCTGGTCCTGATGGCCTGCACCTTTAATCCTAGCACTCAAGAAGCAGGGGCCAGGTGATTCTCTGTGAGTTCAAGGCCATCCTGGTCTACATAGCAAGTCTCAAGCTAACTAGGGCTACATAGTGAGACTCTGCCTCAAAAACACTGGAAATGCTGGTTTATATTAGCCCTTCTGGGCTGCATTAACTTTCTAATGCTTTGTTTCCCAGGAATGGTAAACTCTGGACAGCAAGGCTTTTCCATCTCCAGTTTAAGTCAGCAGTCTCCTGCCCATCAGTGGGCGGCCCACTCCTCATGCTGTCCCACAGAAGTGGATCATAATCCACCAGTGCAAGTCATCATGTAAAGCTTTTATTTTTAGAAGCAAGTTTTACTTAGCCGAATGTATCTAAGGCAACATGCCAGTCAATATAAAATATCACCTGGACGTTTTACTTGTTTTGTCTTGTCTCTCTGTGCTGTACTTGGGTTTCAGTGTGTTTTGTATTTGAAGAATATTTTAATATGAATGGGGTCACCTTTCAAGGGCTTAGTAATCACATGGCTGGAGGCTGTTATATAGACTGTAGGGGCCATGAATAAGCAAGCATCATGTGTGGCAGATCAGAGAAGAGCGTAATGTCAAAGCTGGGATGCATATGGTGTTCATGTTTAACCTTTCTATGAAATGTCTTAAGATTAAAAACATAGAGCTGTGTTGGTCTCTCTCTCTCTCTCTCTCTCTCTCTCCTCTCTCTCTCGTGTGCACACACACACACACATACTTTTTCTCTACATCACAACAAACTCCTTTGTGGTGCCTTGAACTTGCTGAATGTGCAGGCAATAGGAGCCATCTTCCCCACAAGGGACAGAAACAGTACCAGGCTCCAAACTTTCCTAGTGTAGTGTCCACATGGAGATTGTCACAGTCTATTAACTGACTTGAGTACAGATGTGTTTCTAACGGAATTGATGAATCCTATACACCAGTTGCATGAGGTGAGAGCAATTCCTTCTCAAAGAGACAAGACATGTATTTGGAGGCACAACCGTGAGTTCCGATCACACACTTCATATTAACAAAACCCATCCTTCGGCAAGCTTATTGTCCTGGGGCAAACACCTGACAGCAGGGACTGCAAAACCGTGGCGTGTCACCAACAAGGACAGCGACAGCCTGCTGAAGTGAGAACCCACAGCCTGGCACTAATATCCCTCATTCTTCCTTCCTAGAGAGATGCCCCACCTGCCTGGGAGAGTGAGGGCTTCAGCCACAGTTAATACAGGCTTGTTTCCTGAGGGCCAGCTGGGTCTCAGCACAAGGCTCAGGGCACAGTGGGGAGGATGAAGGGGAAAAAAGGCAAGATGTGCCATCTCTATTTAGAAATCGTAAAGGAGCCACGCTTGGTTAGGATAGGAAAACCATCCATTTTTTATGTAAAGAACACAGTCCTCTTTTGGAAGTCAAGTCGGGCAGACAGGCCTAGAGGGGGGACTAGTATGCTAATGAGAAACCTTTGCTCCAGACAAGTGTCCTTCACACACCTTGGAGGAAGATGCATCAGTAGGAAGAGGATAGATAAAAACCACAAAATAAATCAGCCAAAACAAACCCTTTCTCCTTAAGTTGCTTCATGCCCTGTATTTATTTATTCAATGCAATGAGAAAAGGAACCACTGTAACAAGCCAAGCTGTAACCAGTAAAGAAGAGACTTAGGGCCAGATGTAAAACATCTGTCACACAGCTCAGTGGAGGGCATGGAGAAAGTGAGGTATGAATAGCCACCAAAGTTTTCTTAGAATCAGGAAGAACAAATTGAATCCATGTTCTCAGAGATATGGGCATTCCCACCAAAGTGAGAAGAAAGGTCAAAATCTGGCAGAAGCATGGACCGGAAGCCTTCCTCACAGAAACAGTCATGAGGCAGGTGGGCTCCCAGTGGAAATGGAGGCCACAGCAGACTGCCGCAGCAGATCCCCAGGAGCCTGAGGAAAAGTCAGGGTCTTACAGGCTGTAGCCAGGTGGACAGGTCTATACTACCCAAGTATCTGCTTAGGATGCGAATTGTCTCTGCTGATTCAGAGCCTTCCAAGGCTCACCAGTCTTAGTCTGTTCAGCACAACTCTCTCCCCCCACACCCCCCCGCCCCCTCCAGAGATAAAACACCCAGGAAAAGTCATTTGCAGCAAGGATGCTGACCTGGTACTGTGCTGAAACCTGAAGGATGGTCCATCGATTGGCTCCCAGGCCCTGCAACTGTCAGATAACCTGCCAAGCAAGGCCAGTGCCACCAGTTCCCACCGGGGTTCTGAATGAGTTAGTGCTAGAAGTTTGGCCATCAAGTAGCAGATAAAATATTCTAGCTCTCTAAGTCCCGTGAGGGTCATTCCGAGTGGAAGATGACATTATAGGTTGTGTTGGGTCATTGGGTAATTAGGTAAAATGAATGGCTAAAGTAGCTTCTAAAAGCCATGTTACCACATGCTCCTTGGACTGAGGCACTGACCCGTCCTCACTTGTTTGAGCCCTGGGGACTGAGAGAAAAGGCCAACAGCACTAACAATGTTCTCCTACCAGGTGACCCCAGGGAGGGCCCAGTCCTTGATGCTTAGCTGGAGCTCTGAGCTAAACTGGGAGGAGGTGGAGGAGGAGGAGCACAAAGATTGTTCCAGGCTGCCCATGGTATCAGCTTCCTGCTGTCCACAGATACCCCAGCCCAAGCCTAGCACCTCATCTGTTCTGTCTAGTGGCATCCTTGTTTAACCTGAGAAAACAGCAGAACAGACCCTTCTAGAAGCCTGTCCTCATGCTGTGTTGCTGCTCATGAGAATGCTGAGCTAACTTGTTTGTTTGTGCCCATGTCTCCATTCATTCCAGCCACAGCCCTACAAAGTTGAGACTATACTGTCCCCATTGTCAGAAACAGATATGAGCATTCTGGTCACAGAAAGGAAGGGGCAGAGTCAGGGTATATGAACTCTGCCTAGTGTAATTCCAATGGCTCTTGTTGTGACTGATGGACTGGACCCAGCAGAGGCCAGGCAGGGAATGGACCTGGGCTAGGTCCTTCCAATGGGTGGTTAGCACAGCCAGCTGCTTACAAGGTCGGGGGGGGGGGGGGGGGGGGGGGG
>JADRCH010000121.1:5331196-5344515 GCA_019843965.1 Rhynchomys soricoides
GGGGGGGGGGGGGGGGGGAGGGGAGGAAATGGTCCAGAGTATAGAAAATACAAGAAGTTTTCCCAGAGCTAGAGATAAGCAAGGGAGGAGATAGTGTCACAAAACGTGGAGTGTAAGTGGTAAGTGCGAGTGGGGGATGGGGTGGTAAAAGTATAAAGAACACCTCCTCCACAACCACCCTGCTTTGAAGACATCACCTGAAAGCAAGGGGGGGGGGCCAAAGAAGGAAGGGAGAGGGCTTTCAATCCTGGACTCCTATGAACAGAACGTAACAGGAAGTAGCTGAGAAATGGATGATGGGAAATGTAGTTTGGGTACTCTGGCCCAGCCTCATGGAGTATAGCCAGGTAACAGAAGCTGAGGGGAACCAAAAGAGACCAGCACCCAAGTACCACAGTCAAGTCTTCCCAATGACCTCTGTCCCTCGTGTGGTGACTGTCCTGATTTTAGAGACAGAGAAGAGGAAAACTGAGAACTTATATAACATGTCCAAGGGCATCTGGGAGAATCCAATTTAAACACGCATCTGCCTGGCTCCTACACCCAGAAAGTTGGATATGCACATAGAAGTCTTGCCTGGGAAAAGTTGGACCCAAGACTCTCATGTCACAGGCCCCACTGGTGAATTGTCTTTCATATGATGTTGTCCCTTCAAAGGATGTATACACAGGGGACCTGTATCTCCCATCTACACTCCGTGGTTCTCAGCCCTCCTGATAGGGCTATCCAGAATCAAGAGCAAGCTATAGAATTCATAGCCCCTCTCTGCAGACACTGACAGGACCTGGCACACACAGCAAGGCTGGCTAAGGCAATCTGCATGGAGGTGGCCTCCAAAGAGCTCAGCCACAGGCTGGGATCCGAAGGTCTATGGTTTGATGCTTTGGGTTCCTCCCCACTTCATCCACATCCCAAACTGTTCCATCCCTAAGCCCTGTCTCCTTGCTGGATATGATTGCTAGTGAAAGGAGCCTGCTGTGTCACTAGGGAACTTAACAAGGCTAATTCCACTGAAACCTCCATTAACTTTACTACTTTTCTGTAAGTGCTTCATTGTAAATAACGATTCTGCACCACAGAAACACTGCTGGGAACTCCCAGCGGACAGAACATTAAAGCCGGCTTCTGCTGCCTGCTTGTAGAAGGCGCTGTAGAGGCTGTGTAAGCTTCCAAACCACAGAAGGCTGCAGACATCTCCCAGTGATTCCAGGGGTGGGTCCTGTCTAGTCTACCTTAATGAACAGATCTGTGTGGCACCACACCAAATCTCACTCCCTCAGACTCCTCTGGGGAGAAAGCATTGCCACAACTGTGTGCACAAAGAGAACTCTGCTCATCTCAGGCAGGCACGTGGCTTAGTGCCCCCTACCACCACCAGCAGCAGCAGCAACAGCAGCCCTTCTAACAAATTTCAAGGAGAGATTGTGTGTGTGTGTGTGTGTGTGTGTGTGTGCTCTTTCCAAGATGTATATGTATATGCATGTGTGTACACACACATTTGTGACTATTCACATGTGTACACACTCGTATGGAAGCCAAAGGTCATGTTGGTTTTACTTTGTTAAAGATTTTTCTTTTTATTTATTTGTACACATCTGTTGCTTTGAGTTAATTGGGAATCTACATGTCCAAATGCTAAAGGTTCTTGTCCCAAGTTGGTTAGGAGTCTCAGGAGTACCGCAGTGGAGCATTTGCTAGCCAGGTAAGGTTTAGGAGTGCCCAACCTTTGAGCTAGTTACAGCATTTCATAAATTCTCTCTCTCTCTCTCTCTCTCTCTCTCTCTCTCTCTCTCTCTCTCTCTCTCTCTGTGCCTGTTTCATTTGCGAATCCAGATTGCTCCTGTGTGGGCTCACTCGTGCAACCAACCAGGAGCCAAAGCGGTGTGGCTTAGCTAAATTCACCGCTACACATGTCTATGCATATGTAAGTGTATGCATGTGTCTGTGGGTGCCCACAGAGGCCAGATGGAGTTACAGGCAGTTGTGAACTACCTAGCATGGCTGCTGGGAACTGAACTTGGAGCCTTCAGAAGAGCAGCAAGAGCTATGACTGACTGAGCCATCTCCATTCCCCCATCTTATTACTGAAACACAATTTCTCAGTGGCTTGAAATTCTCCTGTTCATCCATGCTGGCTGGCCAGCAAATCCCAGAGGTCACTCTGTCTCAGTGCCCCCAGCACTGGGATTACAAGCATCTACCACATCCCTGGCTTTTTATGTTGGTACTAAGGCTCAAACTCAGGTTCACATTTGTGCAGTGTCTTGAGAAAGAAGGTAGATATATCTAATTGGTACAACAAAAGTTCTATTTTATTACACCGAGGGTCATCACAGGAAGTTCACACTCTACGTTCCTATCTACAGTCCTAAGCCTACCTCCCCAAGGCTGCTCAGCTGTGTGACATATCTTAGCTGACAGTCAAGTCTAATCTCTCATTGTAGCCTCCAGTGCCAGCATCAGGATCCCTGGGGAGATTCTCTAGTTGTAGGGCAGATCAAGGTGACTTTTCTCCAGCAGTTCTGAAAATGTGCAGAGCAGAGCATTCATTGTTCTTGGTCTCTGCTTAGATACCATCCAGTGGGCACCATGGAGTTCTAACCATGGGTCTGGTTATCTTGAGTGAGTGATGTCACTGGGTTCTGGCTATCAGGTGCAGCCTTGGGTGTAGTGGGGATCCTAAGTGCACATGTCTAAAAAAGGCATTTTTACTATGCTTATTATATGCAGCAAAATCTTTACTGACTGAGCCATCTCCCCATCTCTCAGCAGGAATTTAGACCTCAATAAACCTGCCCCAGCCCTTCACTCATATGCCTACCCCATAGGCAGACACAGCTACTGCTCGAATCCTAACTCTGAGCTTCAGCCCTAACTTACTGTGTCCCTCTGTTCCCGTGTCATATGTACAGCATACAACTCTCTCCAGCCCTGGGAAGGGTCAGCACAGGAAGTCACTAAAATAAGACACCTATAACAGGAGTAGGAGTAAACCTCATTTTGAAAATAAACAGTTAGTCAGTCTGGTCCCCCAGCTACACAGGGACAGGAATAACATGTGATGTAGAGCCCCTGAGAGAAAACTTCTGACAGAATCTTAGATAACTGGTCCTGATAACACCAAAGAACTGTAGGCCTCAGCTCCCTAGTTGGTGGCTAGAAAATACAAACCTGTCTCAACTGAGCTCAAAGCATCCTTTTGCTTAGCTCTGGCCTCAGCACAGCACTGGACCCCAGGCTGCAGAGTGACACCGAGCCTGAGGGCCTCCTTGAGTTGCAGACTCTAATTTAAGTGTCTCTCTGCCTCCCGCACATGCTTGCCACATGCCTAGCTGTAGCCACAGACAGGTTTAGGTGACCCAGGAAAATTACAACACATGCACAGATCAAGAGGAAACTTGGCTGCCCACATACATCATTCTAGAATCTAGATGACACCTGAACACACTTCCAACTTCAGCTTCCCAACTCTGATTATATACAAGAAAAACTGTTTTCCTCAAAATGATAGGGTCTTAAACATGAAGAAATTTTTAGGGTGGATAATCCAATATAAACTGTCCCCAGCCAGGCCTTCTTTGGTAATCAGATGACAGCGTGACAGCCCCACTCTGCCCTTAGACATAAGCTTGTCTTCAATGCCCCCAGCAGCCTGAACAGGCACTATTAGTTCCAACTCCATTTGTCATGTGGTTGGTGATTCACGGACACAGTTCAGCTATAGTACATGGCAAATGGGAGAGTCAAACCTGGCTTTTTGCACTCTGGGTTCTTTTTCCTCTTTGCAACACTACATGGCTCCTGTCCCAGAGCCCCCGAGGTTAGCAGTCCAAAGGGGTTAGTCCAGGGTCACCCCCCAGCAGCTATTTCCAGAGTACTCCCTTTGGACAGCTCTGCAGGCTGGGGGCAGCTGTCACTCTGCATTTTTCTCCACTGATATCGGCCTCCTTTCTGACCTCAGTTTCATCACGATGAGCCTTTAAATTTGATCCCAGGAGGAACTTCAAGGCAAATTTCCCATTCAAGATGTTTATAAAACTTGTCATTGTTTATGCTATTATAGAGCCATCAAACATGGGGGTGGGGGAAGCAGTGTTCCTAGTTACAACAAGGCTTTGCTTCCTTTGGGCTGAAAGCACACCCCACCCAAAAGACTCCAGATCCTAAGGATTACACCTGAGGTCATCCTTTGACCTCCCTAAGTGTAAACACATGAACACACACTCACAGAGAGTCAGGGGAAGGTGTTCTTTGGGTGTTAGGAGCTCTTGCTGCTCTTCCAGAGGATCTGAGTTTAGTTACCTGGACCCACATCAAATTGCTCACAACAGTCAGTAATCCCCAGGAGGGGGGAATCCAACATCCTCTTCTGGCCTATATAGGCATTTCACTTATGTGGCATGTATGCACATATGCACATGCCTGTGTGCCTGCATGCTTGCACATGCTCATGCACACACAAATAAAAACAAATGTTCCTTTAAAAGAGAGGCTTGCAATGACTGCATCAAGAGGATTTCTTTAAGTCATGCCCCAAGTAAAGATTTTACTTAACATCCACACTGGTAAACAGAAGGAGAAAAGAAACCTATTAAAAGACACTGATAAGGCCATGCAGGCACAATGGCACTAGCTGTAATCCCATCTCTTAAGAGGTTGAAGCAGTGGGATTATAGTGAGCTCAAGATCAGCCCAAGGAACATAGTGTAATCAAATCCAACCACAGCTACAGTGTGAGACCCTAATTCATAACCCCTCCCTCTCCCTGAAAAAAGAGATACTAACTAGCTGATCAGCAAATATTAAATTTGGTGATAATTTAAAATGGAGGGCAGGGCATGGAGGCCCACAGAGGGAAATGTAATTCTTTAATGAAAGATTCAGGCAGTAAAAAAAAAAAAAAAAAAAAAAATGAACCCACTGATAAAACTTTGTAGCCTTAAGAGTTAGGACATAGACATAATAAAACTCAAGATACTACACAGACTAAGACCATGACATCACCATGAAACAGTCTTGCTCAGACAGTTAAATGTGAATCCAATGAAGCCTTCCCAGGGTCACCAGGAAGCCAGAGAACAGGCCTAGCATCATATCACTAACGACAGATCTCCACAAGCATTCCAGACCTGGTCCCATGAAGCCACCAGCAATGTCATGACAGTAAGTATAAGCACGTCAGCTGGAGATGTCACCAACACCCCTTTAGGGTGCTGTCAATAGACCCCTGTTCATGCTATTGCTGCCATCCACACCAGCCTAGAGTCTAGATGGTGCCTTCCTGCAACCTAGTCACAAGGGAAGCTAGAAAGAACTTACCAGGCATTTTCAACTGCATGTGGGAAGAAACAGGCTCTGCTTTTTAAAATGGACATTTTAAGAATAGGAAGATTCAGAAAGACAAAAGAATTCAAATGTTCTGAGGGCTGGCTCAGTTGGTAAACTGCTTACTGGGCAAGCATGAAGAGTTCAGATTCCCAGCACCCATGTAAAAAGCTAACTATGGTGGAGCACGCCTATAATCCTGCACTGGGGAGGCAGAGACTGGAAGATCCCTCTGAATTGACCGCTGGGTAATATTGCCAAATGGGTGGGCCTCAGATTCAATGAGAGCTTTCTCAAAAATAGGATGGAGAGCAGATAGAAAAAGACACCAACATCTACCTCTGCCCTCCACGTACATGTGGGCAGTGTGTGAGCATGCACTCATGCACACACACAAACACATACACATCCTACATCACACGCATGCATGGAAGAGTTATCATGTATGCACACACAAACATACATAGCTGACGGACACTGTGCTTGTGGGTCAGAGTTATGACCCACCCTGCTGAAGACCCGGCCCTCCAAATCCAGACTCTATCACCCACTGACTGGAAGTTACCCAATGATAAACACCAAGCTTGGGGAAAACAAAGAGGCCCTCAGGGGTACAACTATCACCTCAACTTAGAAGCTCACGTCACTTAAGAAACTTCCTGGGTAGAAGCCACGAAGAGAACAAGGGCGGGGCATAGCTGAGGCGCCCAAGTTCTCTGAGAACACACTGTCCTGTAATGAGCCAAAACTATTATATTAATATCCTAAGGACCTTTCTGGCTCTGCTCAGATCATCTACAGACAGCGGTCAATGCTGCACAGAAATTGAGGTCTCCAAAGGCTAACTTAACGATTAATCAGAGGCAACGCCAAACCCCTCAAAATGGAAATCACCCTGCAATTACAAGAGGAAATCTACCTTGGGGGACCTCTTGATATTCAAGTTGTTCCCCTTGGACTCATCTAGTGACCCCGGTGTGAACTCTGTTTATAAGGGTCTAAAGGGGCGGGGGGTGTTCATACATCAAAGACATAATTCCTAGCATTCTGTCATGTCAGCTTTCCTCTTTCATCCTACGCCTCCTCGTCTTGAAGGAAAGTCGCTGCTGTCAATCACAAGTCCAGCAGGCTTGACTTCGAAACGTGCCCGAGTCTGGCCTTGTGCTCACTTGTCTTCAATCTTCCCTTCCCACCGAATCCCCTCTGTTCTCCAGAAAGACACGTGGGATCTGGGACTCCTGCCTTCCACAGCCCATCTTCCTGCACCTGCAGGTTCCTAGAATCCCCGCAGTCTCCTTACCATTAGCACCCCACTTCCTACTCTCTCTGCACATCTTGCCATTTTTATGATGATCCTACTCAAGACTTTTCAGCCACTCCCTGCTGCCAATGAGATGAAGGAGGAGCTTCCTGGCTTCCAGTCCCTGTGTGACCCAGCCTGGCACTTCTCCACAGCACCCTCTCCCAAGAATGTCCTCAGTTGCACACCTTGCAGACACACATAGTAGTGCACAATTGTAACCCTGGCATTTGGGAGATAGAGGCAGGAGGATCAGGAGTTCAAGGCCAGCCTCAGTTACACTGTGAGTTTAAGGACAAACTGGTCTACGTAAGACTCTGTCTCAAGATGAA
Organism: Rhynchomys soricoides; assembly: GCA_019843965.1. Lineage (NCBI taxonomy): Eukaryota > Metazoa > Chordata > Mammalia > Rodentia > Muridae > Rhynchomys > Rhynchomys soricoides. The sequence goes on from JADRCH010000121.1 coordinate 5,338,154, forward strand.
GTGGGGGAGGCAGCACACTATGAGGCAGCATGTGCAAGTGTGCACACACACATTATTATCATGGTGATGGTGATGAGGAGGAAGAAAATGAAGAGGAGGAGGAGGAGGACAAGCAAAAGGAGGAGGAGAAGAAGAAGGAGAAAAAGACGACAGCCTACATGGGGTTTGAGAAATGGCTCAGAAGTTAAAAGCACTGAGGGCTCTTCCGAAAGACCTAGGTTCAATTCCCAGAACCACATGACTGGTTTACCAAACATCTGTAAGTCTAGTCCCAAAGGATCAAATACCTTCCTCTGGCCTCTTTGGGCACTGTACATATACACGTACTGATAAAACAGCCATATGCATAACATAAAAATGAAAAGAATAATGTATCTTTAAAAGGGCAGTCTCCGAGAGGCTGAAGCATAGTGAGCACTCACAATATCCCATCCCTCAAATGACTAAGACAAGAGGACCCTGAGTTTCAGGGCAGTCTGGGCTACCTAGCAAGACCCTGCTTCAAAGAGATAAAACAGAAGTCTTCAAACAAAGCTAAAAGTCTTTCATGTGGCAGCAAACTTCAGACTCAACTCACAAAGTACCTTCCATGTGCTTTCCAGCGATGATGGTCAGCAATTATCTTACACAGCTACACAAACTAGCCCTTCATTTCCATTCCTCCGCCTGTGAGGCCTGTGAGCCATTTGCCTCATCCCTGACCTTTGCATCCAGGTTAATTATAGTTTTTTCTATCGGAAAAATTGAGCTGAATTAGCGTACTTTTAATCTCTCATCAATAATTCAAATGACCATTTCCCACAAATAGAAAAATAAAACCATTTGGGATGGTGGCTACTTCTTCACGGGGCCTCACTGGGCCGGACAGGGTATAATCCCCTCAAGTATGCCAATACCATCCTTCCAGCAGCCTCATGCTTGAGCACCCTCCATCTGGTCTGGACCTGTGCCAGGGAGCATGCAGGATGTCCCAGGCTGGTCCAGTCCTGTCTGACAGCCCATTAGCCCCAGCTGTTGGAGACATCTGCCTGTTCCGATTATCATCAGAGCAGAGGAGATGCAATGGCTCCCAGCATCATGCTGTCTCCCCTGTGCTCAGCTGTCATCAGGTGACTGTATTTCAGCTTCCAGGCTCTCAGAGTCCATCCCCAGTTGCTATTTTTAACCCTCCTGTGAGGTCAGCTGCCGGTAAGGCAATCCAAAGCAGCACTAAGTTCCTACCAGTCCCCCCAGGCAAGAAAAGGGCAACCTCCATGCTGAACAAGAGCCATTCATAAAAAATACATGCAACATCAGGTCAGCTTTCATTGTGCAGCATGGTTGGGGACCCCAGGGGCCTCAAGAAGGACACAGACACTATGGTGCTCACCGTGTCATCAGAGAATGCACCAAGGCTCCATATCTAGGCCACCACCAAGGCCACCTCTAATGTCCAAAATGGTAATGCCTTGGTTGTAAGGGGACAAAAATGTCCAGGTCCTGACACATGTTGATCCACTAGGAATTGTTTCCTGGGGCTGTGGTAACAAAATTACTGCAAGCTACACAGTTCACAGCAGCAGGAAGTTCCTCTCCCACTGTTCTACAACTGGAGAGTCTTAAATCCTGCAGGCCATGGACCAGGCAGGGACTCTCAGGGACAATTATTTTTGACCTCTTTCAGCCTCTAGAGGAGTAGTTCTCAACCTTGCTAATGCTGAGACCCTTTAATACAGTTCCTCCTGTTGTGGTGGCCCCCAACTATAAAATTATTCCGTTGATACTTCATAACTGTAATCTTGCTACTGTTATGAATCACAATGTCGATATCTCATATGCAGGATAGCTGATATGTGAGCCATAGGGGTTGTGACCCACAGGTTGAGAACCAGTGCTCTAGAGACATTCAGCCCCCCCTTGCTTGTGGCTACCTCACTCCAACCCCTCCTTTATGGTCACATCAATGCCTCTTTTGTCAGTGTCTTCTCCTTAAACCCCCCTTGACTGTGTGTGTGTGTGCGTGTGCGTGTGCGTATGCGTGTGTGTGTGTGTGTGTGTATGTTGGCCAGTGAGCCCCATGGATCTTCCTGTCCTCATCTTCCAACACTAGGATTACAAGCTCACACTGCCACGTGTGAGCTTTTTCACATGGCTTCTGGGGATCTCAACCCGGGCGCTCATGCTTGCACACTGAGTCGTTTATACACTGAGCCCTCCCTCCCAGCCCAAATTGACCAAGATGGTCATTCAATCTCAAGACCTTTACCTTCTTCTTCAAAGACCTTTTTCCCAATAAGTTAGTCCTCCCAGGAGATAAGTATCCAGACGTACCTTTTGGGAGTGTGGGGTAATAGTTACTTTTTTTTATTTCTGTGACCTAAATTAACCAGACCGAAACAGCAATGGAAGGACTTATTTTGGTTCACAGCTTCAGAAGCTTCAGCCCAGGGCTTTTGATCCCATGTGCCTAGGCAGACCATCATGGCAACAGGCGTCTGTAACTACAACAAAGAGAGGGACAATAACAGACCCAGGTCCCTGCATGGCCTTCAAAGGTACAACCTCATTGATCAAGGCTCTGCTTCTTAACAGTTTCACAGTTTCCCAAAATATTGACAGTGTCTGGGAAAGAAATATTCAGAACATGAGCCTATATGCGACATCTCCGGTTCAAACCATAGCAGAGGGCTGCACAGTCGCCCTGTGGTGACCTGGACTGTGGAAGAACCGATAAAGCACAGTTGGGGGAGGGGAAGGGGGAGGGTCAACCTCTCACCTTCAGTCTCAGCTCCACCAGTTCCTAAGGAGATTCAGTTTGTTCTTTTTTTTTTTTTTTGAGAGGACAAGGGGTGGCTTTTCAAGATAGGATCTCTTTTGTAACCCTGGCTGTCCTTCAACTCGCTTTGTAGACCAGGCTGGCCTCAGACTCACAGAGATCCACCAGCCTCTGCCTCCCAAGTGCTGGGATTAAAGGTGTGAGCCACCACCACCAGTCTTCAGTTAGTTCTCAGGATACCGTCTAATGGTTTCCTTCCACTATGAGAATTAGCAGGGCAGAGATACAAGAACAGGCTGCTCTTCCCATCACTCCCACTCTAGAAGGCCAAATTGGATCAGTCAGGCTCACACCAGATCCAGATTCAAATGGAAACAGGAGCTTTATGGATCTAAATCAATGGTCTATGGTATGGACTTTGATGTAGTTCAGTTGATAAACTGCTTGCCTAGCATGCACAAGCCCATCAATAATGGGTGGTGGTGGGTGGTGTCATCCTAGCACTAATAAGGTGGAGTTCAAGATCATTTTCAGCTATGCATTGAGTTTGAAGCCATTCTGGGTTATATGAGAACCTGTCTCAAAAAAAAATTTATTTTTTTAATTTTTAATAGCTTAAAGTAGAGCCAATTTCCCCACTCCAGGGAATCAGCACTCTCTGTTACCTCCCAAGAGGCCAAGACTCTCTTGGCTCAGGCACCTGGCCTGTCTTCCCTCTTGACTCTGCCTCAGGACCCCAACACCACCAATTCATCTCCATCTATCTAGTCATTGTTTGCTTTTAATTACTAGAACAGCTAAGTGAGCCCCCAGTGTGGCCATGTGCAGACATGCCTGGCCACCTCTGACAGGTAATAAATTGCTCAGCCATGTTCAAGGACAGGCCTGGAAGGCTAGCAGCAAAAAAATTGACTGAACAAAGACAGGGTGAACTCAGAGGTCAGGGAGTATTGACTAGGGATTCATGTCCCAGTCCCAGATCATCCCACCTCCTGTCTTGTGACTCTGTGTTTGATTTCTATGCAGATATGGTCTCAGGTCATCATCTCTCTGACAGGAGGAGTACTTCCTGAGAAAATGGACAATAGATACTGCATCAGGACCGAAATAGAGACCCTCAATTTCTGTTGTGAGCTTTTCCTTAGGCTAGAGAGAAAACATACATGGCTGTAGACCCCTCTTGTGCCATTTTCGTCCCCAAGCAGAAAAGGCCTGCACAGCTAAGGGCTCCCCAGTAGTATTCCACCCAAATGCCACATATTTTGCACACAAGACTGGTCACATACCTCCCCAAAGCCAAACACAAGCAGGTAAAGACCACATTCCATGACCCAGGTAGTAGCTGAGGACAAAGCAAGAGGCATGGGAACAAACAAATCAAGCATTATAATTTGCCCAAACCTAAAAGGCAAGCAGAGTCAACTATTTTATATCCAGAGCTACCCCTGCCCTGGGAACAGAGACTCAGAGAAGCCTAGTATTTCCAGACTGGTTGAACCATTGAAGGAAGTTGGAGGGTAGACCATTCCCATTGCTGTGCCGTGGCTATAGCACATAGTCCAACAAACACAGATCTATAGACACTGGTGATACACAGGCTGCCCTAGTGTAGTAAAATTGAGACGATTCTTCAGGGGAGGGCAATGGCCAGGGTACACAGAGGTTCTGGGTGATCTGATGCACTAGGCAGTTTTCTGGGAAACCAAGAACAACAAGGTTACGAGAGTAAAGAGCAAATACACCTCAGGTCTCTTCCCCAAGAATGGCAGGTACCAGGGGCCAAAGGAAGGCTCAGCAGTTAAGAGTACTTGCTGTTCTTGAATTCAGCTCCCAGTACCTATATGGGGGCTCACAGCCACCTTCAACTCCTGCGCTGATGAACCTCATGCCTAGAAGAGTCTAGATATTGGTAATGTTCCAGCCTAAGTCCCAAGGTTGGGATATATCGTTGACCATGTTTTATCTGGATTTTTTCAAATTTCCTGCAATCTATACAGTATTGTTCTTATCAGTGAAGGAAAGAGATCTTCTTAAGATACACAAATACAGACTGGCCACCTTTCTAACATTCATATCATTCCAGGGTAACATAAGACCTAGGGTTAATCTATAAGCCTCACCTCCCCAAGGACTAGGCAACTTCCTGGAATGCTGGGATTTGTAGTTCTTGAAAAACAGCAAAGCCACATGGGAAAATACAGTGGCTGTATGGTCTTGTCCTTAAATTTACCTACAACACAAGTCTTGTGGCTACTCACCGGGAAACCAGGGGTAGTCCTGGTCTAAGTCCACCCTGGTCAGTGTTTAATTCAAGCTTGCTTCAAATTTGGAACGGGTTTTTTTGTTGTTGTTGTTGTTGTCATCATCATAGTTGTTGTGTTTTGTTTTGTTTTTAATCTCAGGATTAACTGTATGTGAAGAGAATAACTCCTAAGAATCCTGGATAAGTCAAATGGAGTCTTTATTAACCACATGCAGGACTGTTCCAAACAGATTAGCAGCAAACAGCCTCAACCCCCCAGTTGGTTCTCATTTTTAAGGGCAAAAGATGTAATTGTGATGTATACAGAAAGGTAGCTCTGGACATCTACAAGAAGCAGGTGTTGTTTACAGAAGTGGACAGATAACAGTTAAATGGTCAACCTTTAACACTTAAGGTCAAAGCAGTTAACCTTTAGTGCAGAAATTCAGGGCTGGTCCAGACACCAGTTTACCTTAGGAATTTATGGTTGGTCTTAGTGACCAAAGACCAGTTTTACCCAATACTTAGGAATACTTACATACAATAGCATAACTATAGTTCTATAGTCTACTACAATATCCCCACACCCACTGTATAGGAACCTGTGCGTTCATACTGGTTATTAACAGCAGTTTTGATAATAGAGGAAATACATCCACCGGATATGTATCCAGAGGTCCAGAGTCTGTGACCCTCAAGGACCACTGGGGACTCTGGAGCATCATCCCCCTACACAAATGCTAGAAGCCCAGCTCCACAGTTTATCTCACTTAAAAATAACCAAAAGAACAAACTCGATTTCATCCATCACTTAATTCTTTACAGATTCTTCCTCCAGGACTCCGCAAAGACGAAGTAAAGTAACAAGACAGATGTAGTCTCTAACACAGAGTGCCTGGTTGGCTAAACAAAGAGTTTCTGATGCTGTAACTCAATTTACGCTGGTATCTAGGATCTGAGTGGGGCTGAGAGGAACCACAAGACAATAGAAGGGCAGTCTTGTGGCCAAAGAGTGGGCAGACATTTCCTGGCTCCCCCAGGTAATGTGTGTATCCCCCACCCCTCTCCTCTGAGACCTTCCAAAGGCGCTACTCCATCCCAGGATATTAAGAGCAATTCTCTTTTCAAGGGAGACCCAGACACTTCTTGACTGCTCTGGTACCAAAAGACAAGACAAGTGGTCCTTTCTTTCATGTCTCTCTTCTCATTCATTTCCTGAGCGTTGACTACATAATCAAGTGCCTGAGTGTCCACTGTTAGGCCTCAGGCTGTCCAAATATCCAGAAACGACATCAAGTTGGACTATGGGCTTTCTAGGGATAAGATAAAAGCCAGCATTCCTCAGGAACTTACAAAATCAGTTCC